>JNEV01000963.1:0-87106 GCA_000697495.1 Saksenaea oblongispora B3353 | reverse complement strand
AGAACGTCAAAAGCTTAGAAAAAGCATTGTCAGACAATAGTGTGAGACGTGCTACTGATATGGATAGTTTGTTGAAACATCGAAAGGTACTCTTATATCCCTATAATTCCGCTGAACTAATTATTGGTGATAGACTGCTATAGATAGCAGAAAGGAATTACGAGAGTTCTATTCAGACAGGAAGTCCGTGAAGAAGTGGAAAAGGACGCAGCAAATATACGCACAAAAAGCGTATTCTACCGTCGCTTCCTCTGAACGCAACCATTTGAAAAAATCAGGCAGCAAGAGTGACGTTTTGATCATGCTGACAGGGTCTGCCGGGACAGGTGTGGGATCAACAATCCGTGGTCATTCGAGGCGTGGTGGGAAAAAACTAAGAAATCAGCATATGCAGCATGCTTCCGTAGCGATGACTGATGAATTTCGTTCTTCACAACTGTGTCCATACTGTTATCAAACGGTCAGTCACCCAACCAAGAAGAAAGACGGTCATAGAGTGAAAAATTACGGTACGGTAATTTGCACAAATACTGAATGCATCAGCGTCAGAATGGGATACAATTCCCGTGGCCGAGATCAAAACGCTGCTCTAAACATCGCACTCGCTGGTGCAAGCGCGCTTTTTTCGAAAAACCATGAACCATTTCCTGTTTTTTCAGGAAGAAAAGCCAGTACCTATATGCTGGATAAAACTTTATTACACTCGCTTACGCCCATCCCGGAGGGGTGCGGGGTAGGTGCCCACGCTTAGCAGTGGGATACCTTTGGGTAAGTAAAACACTATCCATCCATCTCATTTACTAACCGCGCATGTACATTTTACGCTACTCAAATGAATTTTTGTGTCTGGGCCAAGTTTCATGTAAGTAAAAAGGAATATCTTTCGATAATTCATGTATATTTAATTTTTTCCTCAGTGCTCTTTCGACCCAAAAATTCATTTAATGTAGCGCAAAATAGCATGCAAAAAACAGTAGTTAGACAAAAACGCATTTGAGTTTGAAATGAACATGGAATTGAAGCTCAGTGCCAATAACACTAACGTTGAAGTACTTACTTCTCGAAACTTGAAGCAATGGTAAGATGTCTAAAAGATGTGATATGCAATTATTCATGGTACCTTCGAATAGATTTTTCAGTCAACATTACCAGATATACTTTTAGGAGGGGCGTAATAATGAATTTGGTTATCGACGCCTTTGCCACCACAAATTTTATGTTCCCTTGCGAATCAGATACGATCCTACCAGAGACAATGAGTGATTCATTTGGAGAGATATATCGACGAAATATGGATTCTTAGGTGGCGAAAAGAAAAATTTAACGTTCATATGCGATCTGACGCCAACGATTAGAGTACTGGGTCATCCACTATGTTTACACTTCATCAGACTATTTCTCATCCTTGTCTATCTTTATCTGCAAGCAAATTTATTTACACGAGACGGCGAGTAATCACACATGTGAAAGCCTTTATTTTCTTAAATTCATAGGAAGGTTTAATGGCGTGCGTCTAACAAGTCTTATTTTTCAAGCACTAAACGAATCATAGCTTCGCTGCTTGCCCTACATACACCCCCATCCCTTCATACTCATCTCACCTGTACATTGTTTAGTCGGGCTTCTTTCGTTGGCGTGGGTAACTGGTCCACCGTGTCAAAAAAATTTTTTTCTGTGTTGGGGCGGAAGGGAGGTTTCCATAAACTGCAAGAGGTACTTATCACTTGACAGAGAAGGGTTAGAGAAGAGACATTTGTGCGTGTGTTAAAAAAGGTCAACGTAAACAACCCTGCGCCTAAACGATTTTCATGGATCTAAACTCTATTTTGGCATATGGAAAAGCAAGGGAAAAAAGTAGCAATGCTTCCCGAATGACACAAAAATTAAGAACTTGACATAAGAGAAATACGGTAACACCTCATTGGTGTGCGGTTTGGTTCCGCTTATGGGTTTCTCCCCGCGAGAACTGGTAGTCAGGAACGACTCTCCACGGAACTGAAAATGATTCGATCAAATGATTGGATGTGACCAGAAACAGCGTGAGAAAGTGAGACTGTGTTTTAGAATTCCGATCTATAAAAGATCTAGTATCCAAAGGAATCCCTTAAAAACTTTTTTCTTTCCTGGCCAGCGAACAGTTTTCAACAAATGCGTTTGCTTGGACGTCTTCCTTCTCTTGTAGCTGCTCAACCGGCAAGATTAGCCATGAGGCAGGTTCCTCGGCTTCTTGCTGTACGCCAATTCAGACCTTATTCTTCTTCCCATGCAGAGCAGCAGCCAATCGTTGCTGATAAATTGGACACCAACGCCGACCACCACGCCGTCGTTTCAACGTTTGATCTCTTTTCCATTGGCGTTGGTCCATCATCCTCACATACCGTGGGACCTATGCGTGCTGCTAAAATCTTCATCAATGACCTTAAGAAGCATAATATCCTTGATAAGGTCTCCACGCTTCGAGTCGGTCAGTATTTTGATAGGAAAAAACTTTGTTTTTGTGTACCGTCACTAAATTTGGCAACCCGCTGATCCCCGCGTTCTCCAGACATGTTCGGATCACTTGCACTTACCGGCAAAGGTCATGGCACACCTGAAGCTATTTTGATGGGAATCGAAGGAGAAACACCTGACGTAAGATTCCGAAACGCAGAAAGTAGGAATGTCAGATTAAAGGGGTTGCATTATAGATGGTAGAAACTTCCACAATCAAGTCCCGGATTGACAACATCTATTCTACCAAGTCTATTCGAGTGGATGGAACACATCGCATTCACTTTGATCCCGAAAAGCACCTCATTTTCAACTACTTTAAAACCCTTCCTCAACATCCTAATGGGTTGCGTTTCTGTGCGTATGACGAATCAGCTAACATGGTTGCAACCAACGAATACTTTAGCATTGGTGGTGGCTTTGTGGTCAACGACGCTACTCAACTGGATCATGGCGAAAATGTATACTACAAACAGGAAGACAAGGAGAAAAAAGTCGTGGCCGAGCGCCGAGTCCAAGACATTGCTGTTGTCTCATTGCCTTTCCGAAACGCTGAAGAGTTGCTGCGAGTCTGCAAGCGGGAGAACATGACCATTGCTCAGGTTGTCTATGAAAACGAGCTCAAATGGTCTTCTCCTGAAGAAATTCGCACGAAGTTGTTAAGAATCTGGAACACGATGGATGAGAGTATTCGCAACGGTGTTATGGCGTCATCAGAAGGTATTATTATGATGCTCCGTTCTTGCGGGATGCTAAATGTCTGTTCTAGATCGATTACCAGGAGGACTTAATGTTCGCCGCCGTGCACCAGGCCTCTACGGAAAACTCCTTAAAGGTTTATATGGACCTGTTGTGACCAATTCGACATACAACGCATCACAAATTCCCCTTCCTCAATCCGCAAATACCGAAGCAAAAGAAATGCTTGCGGAGAAAGAAGACGAGTCTCGCCCTCTATCATTATCGGTTATACCCAAACGTGAACGAAAACGTTTCTTCCTACCTGGTAAGGCGACTGATTCTGTGAAACTGAATTCCGTATTAACAGATGGATGAACGTTAGCCCTCGACTATCTGTCGGTTTATGCCATTGCAGTAAATGAGGAAAATGCATGCGGCGGTCGTGTCGTGACAGCACCTACTAATGGTGCAGCAGGTAAGTTATAAAACAACGGAATGTTGTATACTGATCGAAAACCCTAGGCACTATCCCATCTGTTTTAAAGTACTATTTGGAATTCATTTCGGAAAATCCTGAACGCGATGTGATGGAGTTTCTGCTTACTACTGCCGCTGTTGGTATGCTCTTTAAACGTGGTGCTAGTATCTCAGGTTCGTAAATAATGTTGTAACTCGTATGAGATATTTACAATCGGTATACAGCTGCTGAAGTTGGCTGTCAAGGTGAAGTCGGAGTCGCTTGCTCTATGGCGGCAGCCGGTTTCACTGCTGTTATGGGTGGAACTGTTGATCAGGTGGAAAATGCGGCAGAAATCGGCATGGTACGGAGTAATGGATCCCTATTTGAGTATGATATTTATGTGAATGTATAGGAACATAATCTCGGTTTGACGTGTGACCCTATTGCTGGACTTGTGCAAGTTCCTTGCATTGAACGAAATGCACTTGCTGCTGTCAAAGCCATTGCCGCAGCTCAACTGGCATTGAATGGCGAAGGAGATCACCGTGTTTCCTTGGATCAGGTTATTGAAACCATGCGTCAAACAGGACTGGATATGATGTCCAAATACAAAGAAACCAGTCAGGGAGGTTTGGCTGTCAATGTTCCATTGTGTTAAGAGACGTTTCAACTATCATGTAATTTTTCCCCCTTTTTTTGCTTGCTTTCATATTTTTTTTACAACATTACTTTGCAATATACGCATATATTTTTTTTATCATTATTTCTGTCAAAAAGATGTTGTGTAAGATAGTGTTCACGCTTGTTTTCATGCGTTCCCTTTATTGCTGTGACATGGAGATTCTATGTGAACTAGTGCTCCAATATAATAACTTCTTCTGGTAGGTCCATGAAATGCACTTCAAACATATACCACCATGTTGCAACGATTTAACTCTTGCAGCGCGATGATATCATTTGAACTATCATTAGTGGGCGAAATATGTATTTTCTCCTTTTTCCTCCGAATACACTAAGAATATCGTAGATCAGTGGGCAAGAACTTTTCTCTTAAATGATTTAGTCTCCTTTGTGTATTCGAAAACATAAGGTTTGTATTTTTAGCTTTCGATTACCATCATCTGCTGTGGTGCCTATCTATTGGAGCATCCTTTTTCTGTTTTCTCTTCATCAATTCAGCCTGACTCAATAGGCACCCGCTTAACGGTCTGATTGCACATTGATCGTTCCATGGTTTCTCCAGTATATGTTTTCTAGCCGAGCTAGTCTCTCACCACTAGAACCAGTACTTTGTTCGTTTTCCAACCACAGTTTGGAAGACCTCCAGCCTATGTTATCTATGGGAATTTGGTAGATGCAACCAGTTAACACCTAAGAATATCCTCCTCTAGCGGATAGAGTTGTTTTCTACAGCTCTATTATCGACCAAATATTGCAGTTTAATAGTGGTTTTCTATGAAAGTGTCCAGGGCAGTACCTCGAGTACGTAATATCGTGTTCCATAATGCTTCACACATATCACTGTCTACTATGAGATGAAAAAAAAATTTTTTTGCTGGAAAACTTTGATAATCTGTGCCGCGTTAAAATTGACAGTTGTGTGATAATTTTCGCTTCAAAAAATTCTCGTCTGTTCTGTTATGTTTCCACAACCAGATATGTGTGGCTATTCAGTTCTCTATTATGAACTTTTATTCATCTTTGATACAATCTAGAATATCATGCATTTTATCCAGTTCTGTATGAATATCAAGTGCGTCGTGGTAACAATTGTTGTTGATTTTTTCTTAGGTTTTATGGACATGGAAAAACTCCAGAGAGAGAAGGTGGAAGAAACAAGAATATAATGTGACAACACTTATAGATAGCCTTTTGCATTGATAGCTTCTTTAGTTGCTCTTATAGCTTTTATTCTGTTGAGTTGGACATCTTTCGAACAGATTAACGCCCAAAAATGAACGAAAACGTGGATAGAATTGGCAATACGGAGCACGAAAAGGGTACAGAAGCAGCCTCCAAAAAGGCAACGGACTCTTCACCGTATCATGAAATGGGCCAACTTCTTAAATAATGTTCACCGGATACAGCATCTCTCTCAGGGTACTAAACTACAAATGTTTATAGCCATCGATTTGGTAGATCGTGGTGGTACACAGAGAAGTATCCTGAGCTTGAACAATATTACTCACTGCACAACTTACCTGTGCACCTTTACGGGCATATATTTCAGTTTGTGAGCGAGCAAATTGAAGAGTTAGACATTAAGTTCCAGTTGGACGGTTTATGGGAAATACTACTAGTCGTTTCGAAGCTCTACACTGCTCACTTTTGTTATATGTATTTATGGGAATAAACAGAATCACGCCGAACATGTAGTCATTACGTTTGACAGATAAGAACGAAGAAGGAAAACAGCGGTGGACAATCCCCCATATTTTCATGTCAATATAGGAAACAATGTCTTGAATAGATAACCTCACATAGAGGTTTTCGCTGACCATGTCAGACGTGAATCTCGCTAGCGAAATGGTGATGTTTGAGATGTTTTATGCCCCAACAAAAAATTACAAATGACCACTGATCAGTGTTCCAAATATGAGATGGTAAATATGCAAGCATTGTACAATCCTTCTCACTTCTTTTTATTAGATCTTCCCTTCCTGGTACAAACGTAACTTCTCGAGTGACGCAAAGTCCCCATACAGCCAGGTAGCTGCAATTGAAAATGCGTGACAACGATTTCTGCCGAAGCAATCCTCATTTTTTTTTTCCCACGCATCAAAAACGTTAAGTCATTACCGTACCAATTGTTCCTGTAACTCCTTTTCTTTTCCGTTACATGTTCCAAGTACACTTACGACTTTACAGAGGCGTGGCAGCTTCTACTACACAATGTCGTGGCGTTTCGCTGCGCCTATCGTCTTCCAAACAATGGTACTCAAGTCTAAAAGGTCAGTTTCTCTCTTATGTCTCCGCATGGATGCCAACCTGGTCTGTGTAGAACGAAACCCTCTTTTTGAGAAAGTTTTGATTGCAAACAGGTAAATATTTTGAAGGAATGTGCCCTCATATCAATACTGATATCATAATTCAGAGGTGAAATTGCTTGCCGTGTCATGCGTACTGCCAAAGATCTGGGTATCAAGACCGTAGCGGTATATAGTGAGCCAGATGCAAACTCACAACACGTTCTTATGGTATGATTTTCCTTAAAGATCAACTTGGAAAACTAATCCATACCAGGCCGATGAGGCTTACTTGATTGGTCCTGCGGCATCTGCTCAGAGTTATTTGAGCATTGATAAAATTATGGAGGTGGCTCGATTAAGTGGAGCACAGGTACATAGAAACAGATGGTTTTTTTTTTGAGCTCGCCTAACTTTCTATTGGATGGCTAAAGGCTATCCATCCTGGCTACGGCTTTTTATCCGAAAATGCGGACTTTGCCGATCGTGTGAAAGCGGAGAAGCTGGCCTTCATTGGTCCATCAGGGGATGCTATGCGATCAATGGGATCGAAAAGGTAACAAATCAATTGAGAATGATCATCATGTAACTCTATGCGTTGTCTATTAGTGAGTCAAAGTATATCATGGAGGCAGCAGGTGTTCCGGTAGTGCCTGGCTATCACGGAGAAAACCAAGATGTCGGATTTCTCAAGGAACAGGCGGAAAAGATTGGCTACCCCGTATTGATCAAGGCTGTAAAAGGTGGCGGTGGCAAGGGTATGCGTATTGTGAGATCCCCAAGTGAATTTGAAGAGATGCTGGAGTCATCGAAGAACGAGTCGATAAAGTCGTTTGGTGACGATGTGGTCCTGATAGAAAAATATTTGGAACGACCGCGTCATGTGGAAGTTCAAGTGTTTGCAGATAAACATAACAATGCCGTCCATTTGTTCGAGCGCGACTGCTCTGTCCAACGCCGACATCAAAAAGTCATTGAAGAAGCCCCTGCTCCTGGTCTGACTGAAGAAGTCCGTGCCCAGTTGGGTGCCAAGGCGGTTGCTGCTGCTCGAGCTGTCAACTATGAAAATGCTGGAACTGTGGAATTTATCATGGATAACGTCACCAAGCAATTTTACTTCATGGAAATGAACACTCGCTTGCAGGTAAGAAGGAGCACGTGCATGATGAAAAAATTTTTTCTCACAGGTATATTTTCTTTGTCAGGTCGAGCATCCTGTTACAGAAATGGTAACCAACACAGATCTGGTCCACTGGCAATTTGAGGTACAAGTAACACAAGTGCGGTGAAGCATCCTTTATTCAATCTATTTAACAGGTCGCCTCTGGCAATCCCTTGCCTTTAACCCAAGATCAACTTTGCTTGACAGGACATGCTTTCGAAGCTCGTGTTTATGCTGAAAATCCATCCAAGTAAGAGACAGAAGAAATTAATCAAAACTTACCCACGCGCGTGTAGCCATTTCCTTCCCGATACTGGCCCGCTCTTCAGCGTGCGTACACCTCCTACTTCGGAAGATTTGCGTCTGGAGACTGGTTTCATTCAGGGAGATCAAATCAGTGTCCACTATGATCCAATGATTGCCAAGCTAGTTGTGCGTGGTAAGGACCGTAATGATGCTCTCAGAAGATTCCGTGTCGCTTTAGAAAAGTACCAGGTAAGGCTATTAAATGGTGGCTTTACAATTTGCTCACATGAGGTCTTAGATTGTTGGCTTGAACACAAACATTGGTTTTATCAAGACCGTTGCTGAGCATCCCGAGTTCATCAAGGGAGAAGTCGAAACTGGATTTATCCAGGTAAAAGCCAAGATCAGCTAACATGATCAGTTATATACTCACCTTGTCTTATTTGTATATGTAGCAATTTGAGAAAGATTTACTCAAGGATCCTGAAGCGCCCGATGCCACAACCTTGGCACTGACCGCTCATGCTATCTGTCTTAAGGAAGAGCTTGCGTACAAGGCACCTGCAAAAGGTGAAGGTTACTAAAGAGAAGCTGGATCTCTAATTTATTTTGTTAATTTCTATAGACCCATTCACTCCCTGGGCCAGTCTTCGCAATGGTTTCCGGGTGAACACACAGCATCACCGCAAGGTCACTCTTGATGCTCATGGATCCCAGTACGAAGTACAAGTGATCTCCAGCAAACAAGGAAACGGTTTGGTGGACTTGGAAGTGGTTGACAAGACAAATAACAAGACGCTCAAGACTTTCACAAACGTGCAAGGTCATTTTGATGAAGAAGGTCTGCTTGTGTCCGACATTGATGAACAAAAGACAAGACGCAACATTGTCGTGCATGATGATAAAGTTACTGTGTTTGGAGAGGTAATTATCCTAATTTCCTCTTTTATTTCTAACAAGTGGTTTAGCACGGTAGAACTGATCTAAAGCTGCCTGCACCTGCATACATCACAGCTGGAGCTGCTGCGGATAATGCTGGATCGGTAAAAACACCAATGCCATGCAAGATTTCCCAGGTCCTTGTGAAGCCTGGTCAAAAGATCACCAAGGATATGGCACTTGTCGTCCTGGAGGCGATGAAGATGGAGCATGTGATTCGAGCACCTGCAGATGGTGTAATCGATCAGGTCCTGTACAGCGTGGGAGAATTGGTAGAAGAAAATAAGAGCCTGGTGACGTTCGCTGAGTAATAGACGGAAAAAACATTGAACAAATAGAAAAAAGTGCCCAAGAAAAGTAGTGGTGTTGGCGACAAATTAGTGTGTCTGAATTGGTGATAAGGATCGTGTGAAACAGCTTTGCAACGTATTTATCCAAACATGAAGATCATGGTTCAACTATTTGTCTTTATACATTTGGATGAGGCAGTTTGCAACTAAATACAAAAAGATGTTTGTGGGAGGTCGATACATGAGAGGGAAGGTAATTATCGATATGTAAGATATCAAAGCCTTCCGGTTTGTATCGATCACTGGTCGAACTCCATCTTTGTTTAAACCATTCGGGCGTTTAACGACTTAAAAATCGTCCGAAAAGAAAACATTATTCTTTTCATGAAAACCGCCGATTTATTGATATTCTGTAAGAAAGCCTGAGGTGAGAGGCTGTAGAGAGAGAAGATGACATAAGGAAGACATGGAAAGAATAAAGGAGGAAGGTGTCTAGTTCAAGAGATTGTTGACCCTCATCAACGAAGGATCCAGCTCAGCTGGATCGATCTCCATTTTTGCTTCTTTTGGGTCCGGTGTTTCTGCATCCGTTGCTGGTGAACCGGGTGATGTCGAGCCTCTGACAGAACTTGTCTTTGAGCTTTGGGATCCCACACTACTGCCGGTAACGCTAGAGGAAAATGCCGACATTGGTCTCTTGATGCGCGTCAAGAAAGAATTGACCCGACTTGACGAATAGCTAACTGTATCGTCTGAGAACGGATTTTGGCGATCTGCTCCTGGAGTTCCTGAGGAAGGAGGAACGGCAGATGGCGTGTTGAAATAAGAGCCTACAAAATCCTTTAAATCGAGATCATCCACCATCATGCCCTGAGGTCGCATAGATGAATGTGGGTTATGCAAATGCTGATGTGGACTCATCATTTTTTGATGACTTTGTTGTGTATGGTCTATCTGGCACTGCTGCATCTGATGATGCATCTGTCTCACTGGTTGCTGTTGCTGTTGTGTTGGTTGTTGCGATGGTGGTGGTGGTTGTCGCCTTTGGAGTTCCAGCTCCTGCGCATGCTGTTGATGTTGCCAGTATTCTATATTCCCGAGAAAGCCACTGTCCATAATTTGTCGACCAAAGTTGGTATTGTTTAGCTGTTCCATATCCACCGTCCAATAGCCACCCTTAGTTCCTTTTCCACGGTTTGGACCGTGCTGATTGACTCGGGGAACTTTCTTAAAGCAACGATTCAGAGAAAGGTTGTGACGTATTGTGTTCTAATATTGCCATTGAATCACATAGCACGGTTGTTTTTTCGACTTTTTACCTGCCAGCCAGTCTCGTTGGCTTCATAGAGATGAGGGTAGCGAGTCTGCACCCATTCATAAATTTCCCGGAGCGTGAGACGTTGATCACGCGAAGTTAGAATTGCCTGGGCGATTAGCGAAGCATAAGAATGCGGTGGTCGTCTTCTCTTGCGCACAGGTCGGTTGAGGAGCATATCGGACAATAACTGCTCACGCTGACGTTGGTGTGGGTCTGTCCCGTACGATGATTGTGAACCTGGTGGGCTCAATGTTGGCTGCGCAGAAATTTGTTGATGGTACTGATGTTGAGGCAAGTGATACGGTTGCTGCTGCTGCTGTGACTGATGCTGCTGTTGCTGCTGTTGATGATATGAGTGAGAGTACGGTTGATGCTGATATGAGGCATAGACGAAGTCTGAATTGGATTGAGGCTGTGGAGGAGCCGGTGGAGGCAAGCCATCAGCGGAATAATGAGGCCTCACCTTCTTGAGGACACCCTCAAATGGAGACATAAAAGGTAACTTGTCCGATACCATACAGCAAAATACAAGGAAATAGGAATGAAAAGAAAGAAATGAAAAACAGCAAGCTTTGTTTAATGGGCTTCTTTTATAAGACAAGTCAAGTTATTATCGAAACGGAGAATAAACCACAAGAACCTCTTAAATCGTCTACGGAAGAATTTCAACCATCGCTAGCAAGATGTGTATCTCGCTGAATTGGCTTTTTTCGCCATGTTCATCACGCATCATTTACTTTCCTTACGAGCTATATTGACAGGTTTGCATCATCTGCGCGTAAGTCGTAATGCCCATGACATCATAGATAGCACTATATCTCTTTTTATTGCCTTTTTTTTTGTTTTCCTTTATTATTATTATTATAATAATAATAATTATAATTGGAAAATCATGCGCGTTAATTTACCTCTCTCTTTTTCCTTCTTTTTGCTTAAATCTTCTAATTTCCTTTTTCTCTTCCACTCTGTTTTACCAATTATGTTTGAAGGTATGCATGATAAATCTCCGGGGAGATCAGTTTGAATACCAACGCAGTTTTAGATCATCCTTCGTCCACGATAATAACAACACCTACTCGTTTCTTATTGGAATGCGATGAGTGGAACTTTGCGTCAGGTCTCGGTTCAGTTACAAACGATGTCAACTTCCTCAACAATCAGCCATCACCACCATCAACTACATGCATTAAAACGACGCATGGATCTTCCCTCCGCTCTATGTCAAACAGTGTTACTTCTGCCCCCCTTTCGGATGACAAATTGACGTTGCCGAATAAAAAATGTGACCATCAGCCACATAAAATCGTTAGACAAGAGCGTCCCATGACAGAAGAAAATGAAGTAGCCGAAGATACACGAAAAAGATTTTTAGAAAGGAATCGTGTTGCTGGTAAGGTAAAGCATTTAGTACTGCAGCTTGACGTGAAAATATAAGCATCCAGGTGTCGCCAAAAGAAGAAAATTCGAGTACAGGCACTGCAGCAGAGAGCAGAAACAGCAACCCATCAAAATAGGAAATTACGGGAAACCGTGTCGCAGCTGAAAGACGAAACTATTTTTCTTCGGACTCAATTGTTAAACCACGGTAACTGTAATTGTGCAGCAATTGTAAGTCCCTATCTCTCTTAAATTTTAATACCATACAACTTACAATCAAACTAGCAAACATATCTCCAGACAGTATCAGCTAAGTTGACATCAGAAGCAGCGATATCATCTGCGATCCCTGCAAGCATAGACACATCACTCTCCACACCCTGTGATGATTGCTACGGTCCCACCAGCTGTCAACTAAACCTCACATCCTTTCTCTCCGATCATGACGTATAATACATTTGCCCGATACTTTTGTTTGCTGTTCCAACAATATCTGACGCAAACTTGCTCTATTCATCCAAGTCCTTACAGTATTGCAGAATATGCACTAAAAAAATTATGAATGCGATAGTAAAGTTCTATCTAAAAATAAATGCTGTAATGTCAGTTGCAACAAAGCTTTCGAATGCTACCGAGGCGATTTCAACTTGTATACACAGAATGAAGTATATACCATTTCTATTGTAATTTCGGAAAGTTCTTACAAGCTTCTTTAGCACAAGTATCGCCTCGATCTCCACAGTAGATGTGCCGTATATCAATCTTCTCCTCGTGATCTCTACATATAAAAGCACATTTTTTTTCGTTCTTTGACCAAAAAAAAGTTGCAAACTATTTATTGCTCAAAAGGGTAGAGGTGACTTGATATCTGCATAGATAACACTGCCTCGTTAAAAGCTCCGGCCTTGATCAATGGTCACAGCTCTAGATGGAAGACTTTTTTCTATTATAAAGAAATGTATAGGGACACAAACAGAATTTCTGAGGATAAGGATAGATAAATAGATTTTCCTTACCATTATGTTTCATCCTGCTGTATGATTCTTAATACTAAACAGATTGGGGACATGTCATGCAACATCGATCAGGATACCGAAGATCTAAAACGGCAAAGGGATGAGGTCTTGACTGGGAACGTCTTTATAGAAATTACCTGATCTATTTCCCCACCATTGCGGAAAACGGTATGCGTTGCCACTTGCACCTCCCATTAAAGCCATGGCGATAAAGAAAACCATAAGCGAAGTACCAGAATCAAGGGCAGATGAGATTAAAAAGTTATACTTGATAAACCGATGACGGTGGTAGCGCTTGAAGTATAGCTGAGACAGAAGCGTTAGGAAAAAGGAACAAGTGATCCAGGACGAGTTTGTTCCTGGCAAGATGGTCACACCAATAAGGATGGCGGGGATATTGATGTAATTGAATCCTATAGCGGGATAACGCCTATGTAACAAGTAGATAGGCACAGGAATAAAGAAACCAATGACAAAAGCCCATAGAAAGATGTAGTACTGTGTTCCGGGCCCAAACATGGCCATGGGTCCAATAGCACCCCAGGTAATGGCTGCCGAGTTCATTGTTTGCGGTTTTGAGCCATTCCATACACTATTGCCGTCAGGATTAAGCAGTATATCTTTTTGGCTAGAGATAATGCTCTATCAGTTGTCTGCTATCAGTCAAAGGAAGATCTTTCGGGTAGAATTTCTTTACCTTGTTTAGAATATAGTTGAAAATGCATCCAATCACGGTACCCGCAATCTGATGTAAAAATATCATCCGAGGGGGGACCTTAAGATAGTGGCCGATTTTCAGATCCTTCATCATCTGTCCTGCTTGATTCATTGTATTGTGACCTAACGTTTTGAAATACATATTGGCAACGGGTAGACCTGGAAGCACAAATCCACAAATCATCTCTGCCAGTACATTAAGGCCGAATCTTGCACCCGTAATGGCCTCGATCATATTAAGAGGAAGTGACAAAATTGTTGACATTAGAATAGCAAATATTACGCCCCACCAAGGCAACTGGCTATGATTGATATAGGCGACGGCAATATTAAGTAGCATACCGCCCGCATATAGAATGTAGTACCACCATAAAGGAACCTAGCCGTTATATAGTACGTTTTAATATGCTCTTCTGCAAGACAAGTTACCTCCTTATATGCTGCCATTAGCTGCATGTGAATATCATCACCGTTTTTCTTCAAACGATGAAAACTATTCCAAATATCTTTGCCGTAATAAAGCGCAATATGTGTGATCGACGCAGTGACACCAAAATTACTTGCAAGGTACTGCAAAGCAAAAACGATAGAGAACTGAGGATGGCCATACTCCTCCAACTTTGTTGCGTTGAGCGAATTGTCAGGATTAAGCACCTTCTGCTGTGGATAAGGGTAACCTTGATTTGTTGTAGTATTGAGAGCATAAATCGATGTCGAAATAAATCGAAAGGAACGAGCGTTCCAGACGTTCAGATAGTAAAGTAAGGGGCCTATAAACCACAATAGAACAATTCCACTGTAAACGTTGAGCTGCACCCATAATGGAAGGATAAGCGGGGAGGTAGCGGATAACAAATTCCAATCAAAACTGAGTGATAGGATACCCATGCCTTCATTTACACTCAGGCCGCCGAACAAGCGCTGAAACCAGGCAGAGTCCGGCCTTGCCATGCACAGAATGGAGATTCCACCGAGAAGTGGAAACATATATTGTGGAATAAATTCATACAAAAAGATGGCGCAGAAAACCGTAAAAAAGACGCGCGTTTGCCAACGTGCGCTATCATCTTTTCCGGAATTCAACGTTCGAAGGAGGGAAACCGTTGGCAAGGACATAGGCCAAGTAACATTTGCGGGATATACGAGGTAAGGGCGCAGCTGTCCAGCAATACCGTATCCTACAAGCTGTGTAGAAAGTAACAAAGCAATCGCACCCAATGTCGTGGGCGATTGGTTGTAGTACAGTTCTTGGACTGATAAAAGATACGTCGCGTAGGCTGAGTGGTTGGCAGAGGAGACCATGACAAAGATACAGGCGTGTTCTTTCACGTTAAATGGCCCTGGATTAAACCATCGACTTCTTGGCAAGTAGTTCGCCCAAGCGCTACATACCACATAGCCAACGAGCAACATGAAGGTATCCGTCAGTGGGATACCTACAGGCTTAAATGACATCAGCTGTGTTATTGACGAACCCAAAGCAGCGAGAAACTGGAAAGAATAGCTACATTAGCGACTAGTATAACAGCGAAGTGAAACCTGCAGTTCCTACTAACACCGCTCGCAGTGTTAAGCACTGCAACGATGTATCGTCTTCCATTGTTGCCAGTTCATTAACAATTCGAACCTCGTCGTCTTCTTCTTCTTCCACCTCCGTACTTCTCAACGAATCTGGCTTCTCCGTGTCTATCTCGATATCACTATCCTTTTCCCGATCTTTCATGGTGATATTTGTCACGCTCCGCTGATGTATGCAAAATATCAATAGGAAGAAATGAGGACAAAAGATAGAAATGATAAATAGGCGAAAATATATTTGTTTGATTGATTATTTGTTTGCCCTGCCGTCATTATATTGCAAATCAACATGCATGTACCTTCAAAATGCAACTACATAGGAAATTAAAACCCAGCGCAATAGCCATTTAGTTGGCTCCAAAACCCACGGGTTCAACGCTTCTATCCTTCTCCTTTGCAAATGCCAGAACTTTGTATATTCTTCCCATTTCTGCAGGGTCCAAAAGACGTTGGAAGCTTTTGATAATGTTAGACCGATTTTCTTGAGACTTCGCACTCTTCAGCAACATCTGTAGTCTTGTCTGAATACCCAGCGATTGAAGGAACTTGGATTGGGTCACGGGGCCGTAGCTGTTCACCGCTAATGGTAAGAAAAAATGTATAAGCATATTTTCGAACGAGTAGAAATGGCCCACTTGCATGTGCTATTTGCGATCGCCTGCTTTAGCATTGCGAAGTCAACGTCTGCGCTCAGATCTGCACTGCCAGGATCACTCATGGGATGAACAATGCGATGTTTGCGAATGGCCTAACCCATACTATATAAGATACAGATGTCTCCTCTTTCGCCTTACCCGAAGTGTCTCCCCCTGTGCATAATCCTGACCATAATCAATTACCAACCCTGCACCCCCGTGGTCATCTACTAGCTGTGCCATCTTCTTTATGTAACCCCAACTATCGGGTGAGATTTCCACACGATCTCCTGGTTTGTAATCCGCAAATAACCTTTCCTGATCCAAGAACGACTTGGAAGCTGTTGTAGGCAATGGAGAACGTACAATACGGAAGTTGTATTCGCTAATTGGAGGAGTGAGTGATCATGATTTGATGTACTAGGACCTACGTCTCGTCCGTGTCATCCATGTCAATCAATAACTCTCGCCATCCTTCTTCCGTTTTCTTACTTGCTATGAGTTATCCCCTTTTTTTCTCTTTTTTTTTTTTTTCTTACCTCAAACCCATGAATTGGTAGGGCATCAAAGAATTCGTGTGCCATAATAAGAGACCATTGCTCTAAGCTTGGTTATTTGCGGTCCTATGGTAATAGGGGTATCCTCTACTTACGAGGGATAAACTCAATGCCATCATGCCAAGATATCTGGATACCGTCGGGTCGGGTGATGGTTTCCACGGGTGGACGGTGCTCGTCCCCCTCAGACCGTATGACATCCGAATCCGTAGATCCCTCCACGAGTGCAGATCGCTGCATTTTCCGCAAACCAGGACTGGCCTCAATAAGATGTACACCGGTGATTGTCTCATAAAAGTACGGAAATCGTGCAAGCGCCTTCAAAGGATCCATCATAAGCACTTTATAGAAAAAGATGGAAATAGCTTACGCGCAACATATCGCTCATCAATGTTCCTCTACCCGGACCAAATTCCACGATCTGCGTCTTGGACGGCTTTCCAAGACGCATCCATTCCGTCAAGTACCACACGCCAGCAAGCTACTCCAGAGAAGTCAATCCACGAGGGTGACCTTTCGTCACTTTTTACCTCACCAAACATTTGGCTGATCTCAGGCGAAGTAACGAAATCGCCTTCGGTACCGAAGACATCACCATGCATGTAATAACCGCTCAGAGGATTCACAAGTACTTGCCGCATGTAATGGGCCATGGTCATTGGCCCGGTCAGCTGTAGTTAGCCATGCGTCAGTAGCCTGGTAAACTAAAGATAACAAAAACACAACCTTGATTGAATCTCGCAAATGCTTTGCTAATGGAGACAGTGCTTCCTTATTACTAGCGGGTTGCGTGTAATGGCGCGTTGTGATACATGGTCGTAACCAATGGCATCGTGTACGAAAAGACACGGGTCGCAGAAAACGAATCATGGTGACAAAAGCGTATTATTTTTCTTGGTCGCGTTGTCCTGCAAAACCCAGCTCACACGCTCCGCACAGGACGAGAAATCGTTTGTTGCTTACAATTACAGTACGCAGAAGATATACCGAAATGGTCATAAAATTCAACCTTCGATGATTTATCGAAAACAAGCCGAGGAGTCATCGAGGATTGAGGAGACATCAGAGAATATAGTAAGAGTTTATTTTGGAGGATATCAACATCGAGTAGGAAATTGCTACGGGCACTCAGTGCTGGTGGCTTAAGGACACTCATGTAACCTCCATTAAGGCGACTACTTGAATAACTTCTTAAAAAGTCTAATAGTAGATAGATGTTAATGAAACTTTTGCATCCATATCCCGAATGTCTGTGAACATGAGTGTTCATAGATTGAGTTTCTGTAAACATGAGTGTCCGTAACTTGAGTGTCTATAAACTCGAATATTTCGTTTATAATCTAAGTGTCTATCCAGAACGCTTACTTTATGGACACTCAGGAATTTCGTTAGCGTTTTATTTACTACCAGTATTTATTAAGAAGTCATTCAGTAGTCGCCTTAATGGAGGTTACATGAGTGTCCCTAAGCCGCTAGTCCTGAGTGTCCGTAGCAATTCCCTATCGAGTATGCCCTCCTTTGGCTTCTATAACATCCTCTATTCTGCAGGGCATGCTCGCCATAGGTGTTTCCAATTCTTCAAATGTTATTTCCTTGCCATTCCTCATGAAGGACGGCAACCAGCTGCTCAACATTTCGATTGTGGTGTCTTCGGTCTTCGATACGCTTTTCTAGAGCATGCCATAGATGTTCAATGGCATTCAAATCAGGACTTTGGGCAGGCCACACCATCCCTTGGATACCCCCTTCGTCTTTCGAAGTTCTGATAACCTTTCCTGTATGAGCAGGAGCATTGTCCTCTTGGAAAGTGAAGTCGATCTTGCTCTTCGGATAGGTTAGTCAACCAGGGAAGGAAGTGATCAGATAGGCACCATATGTACCTCTCCTGATTAACAGACCCATTCAGGACGACCAGTGGTCCGCGACCACCTGCCCAGAAACAGCCCCAAACCATTACCAAACTTCCTTGTCTCAACAATATGACATTTTTGATAACGTTCATCTTCTAGTCGTAGTACACGAACACTGGTATCGTTGCATCTTCTAACCATGTTGCAAGATTCATCTGACTAATAAAACATGAAACCATTGCTCTATGATCCATTGGCGATGTTCGCGCGCAAACTGGAGGCGACGACGCTTGTAGTCTTCAGTTAGCAAAGGATTCCTCGCTGGCGTGTAAGACTTGAAATCTTCGGTGTTCAGATACTTCTGATTGTGTCCAAATGTATGTTTACTCCTGTGGCCGCCAGGCTTTTTCTGTGGTAATCGAGTGGTTGTTTTGGTTTGCGTCTCACGCTCAAGCGGAGAGCCTGAACGTCAGTTTTACTTCACTTCTTGGGTCTTCCTGGCTTCTTTTTTGACTCCGCCGAACCAGTTTCTTCCATCTTTGAATAGTATCATTGATTGTGGATGTCGGGATGCCCATTTCCTCTGAATTGACTTTACCAGAAACCCCGAATTCGTGCAACGCAAGAATCCCCCCGCGAATAAAGTCTGGCAAGTCTGCACTCTTCCTGTAGTACTTTTTTACAAGGTCGCTTAACGGCATAGTTAGTTATGTTTCAGAATCAAGGGGAGTGTACGTTTTTATCTTATTTTATTTTATTTTAGCATTAAAGTACATGTTTAACCGAAGTTGATTCCCTGAGCCAAGGGCAGTGCGCCAGAGTAATTGATGGTGCTAGATAGAGAGAAATAGGTTAGTTTTGCTAGAAGGAGGGCCTGTAGGAGAGCTTACCAAGTGCCACGTCGGCAGTACTGCTTCCAGCTGTCACTTCCGCTCTCACGTCCTCCACCGGTCTCCTTCTCACCACCGAAAGCACCGCCAATTTCAGCACCATTGGTTGGGATGTTTACATTGATGATACCGCAGTCAGATCCAGAAGGACCGATCCACTTGAAGATTGTGGAAGGATTGGATGTGAAGATGGAGCTGGACAAACCTTGAGCAACACCGTTATTGATAGCAATAGCCTCATCCAATGTCTACATGATAGGCACTAGTAAGTACAACGAAAAGCAAGAATGTAGCTTCTATCCTTACCTTGTAGGTCATGGTGTGCAGAATAGGAACAAATGCTTCAGACTTGGTGATGTCCATGTCAGGACGAACCTTTGTGACGGTAGGTGCCACAAAGTTACCCGAAGCCAATGGACCTTCCGTGAAGACCTTGCCACCGCACAAGATTTCACCACCTTGCTTCTTGACATTCTCCAGGGTCTTTTCATAAATGCCAACAGCGGCCTTGGTGTGCAATGGACCGCAGAGGACACCATCCTCAAGTGGATCACCCACCTTGACCTGACCATAGGCCTTGACGAGACGCTCGATTAAAGTATCATAGACAGATTCCTGCACAATCAAACGACGTGTTGTGGTACAACGCTGACCAGCAGTACCCACAGCGGCAAACAGAATGGCACGTACGGCAAGATCCAGGTCACAGTCCTCGGTGACAATAATGGCGTTGTTACCACCAAGTTCCAAGAGCATTTTGCCAAAGCGATCTTGGACGACCTTTCCGACTTCACGGCCAACATTGGTAGATCCAGTGAAAGAAATGAGATGGGCACGCTTGTCCTGCGTAAGCGATGCGCCAACATCGTTACCACCTGTGACGAGGGAGCAGAGTGCTGGTGGGAGGTTGTGCTCACGCAAGGTCTTCTCTAACAAGCGTGTAACGGCAATCGAGACCAAGGGTGTAGTTGGGGAAGGCTTCCAGAGCACACCGTTACCGGTCACCAAGGCAAGTGCGCTGTTCCATCCGTACACAGCAACTGTTCCGGAGCATCGACAACATAAGTACTTTTCTAGCTTCATCGTTTTGCATGTTATCGCTTACCAGGGAAGTTGAAAGCGCTAATGACACCAATGGTGCCAAGAGGATTCCATGTCTCCAGCATGATATGACCAGGTCGCTCCGAAGGAATGATTGCTCCGTTCAGCATACGCGACAAACCCAATGCATATTCGAGAATATCGATGTATTCCTGCACTTCACCAACACCTTCGGCAAGAATCTTGCCCATTTCCAGAGCAACAAGCTTTCCGAGTGGTTGAAGGTTCTGAACAAGCGCATCTCGCATAGCAAGGAGCACCTGTCCTCGCTTAGGAACAGGTAACTAATGGCAACGTGTCAATCAAAAAAAAGAAAAGCAAGCGAAGAGGTTATTTACCTCTCTCCAGACTTTTTGCGCTTCCGCAACTCTTTCGAGGGCAACATCTAGATCAGCAGTCGTTCCCTAGCGCTTTGTGAGAAAATGAGCGGGCGCATTTGATTGATGACTTACTGCGACCACTTCAGCAATAACTTCATTATTGACGGGATTGATCGACTGCAGGATAGGACCGGAGCCCTTCCATTCACCGTCGAAGACAGCTTTATTGTTTGTCTTTTGGATTCCGAGCTGCTCAAACACCTCGCGGTGCTTGTCAAATGTGGATAAGGATCGGCTGATCATCGTAGCACTGCTACGGCGAGCCGCGTTGACCGCGGTACGGGAAATTGTGGAGGCAGCAACTCGAGGAATCATGTCAAAAGTAAACAAAAGAACAAACCTGTCATGCATAGTCCACTTTATATAGCGTTTATCATTACCACACCACTCCAGTCACAGCGTGGGAATGCTTTGCACTGTGTCGAAGCTAATACCACTCGTTTTTTCCCGCGCTCTCACCGATGCTTGTCGGCGTTTAAATGAAGGGGAAAACGAACGCCTTAGCGAGAATCCCGAGAGATAACGGTACAAATGATGGGATCCGTACAACGGGAAAGAATAAAAGAAATACGTATGAAATCCACTTGAGGTTTCTACTGAGTTGAACCAGTTAGGGCTGTCCTGTCTAGGAACATGACAGCGCCGTTGCTCCAAGCAATCCATGTTACACACACCGACGCAATTGAAGTAACGCTCCAATGGTACACGAGAACAGCCAGGTTGGCTGCTTAAAAATTTGGTTCGATTTCCATGAGAACAGTTATCCAAAGAGCCTGTGTCTGTGCCACGGAGAAGGCGCGCCGGATAGCCGATAGAATAGGCTGGAGTCGTCTGTCTACTTGATTGTGCTCCTGATAATACTCTACGACGAGAAGGATCATGAGTCATGGGACCAATTGACGATGAGCGCTTTAAGAAGCGGAGACATTGTACTTTTTTAGCAAGTTTTCGACGGCGGACGTCAGTTCAAATGAGTCAGAAAAAGCTTGGGAACGAACCATAGAGAATCGCTGAAAGAAACGCTTATCTCTCTTGCTTTTCTATATCCTGAAATGTTTGATGCCATCGTTGTTTATCAATGGATTTAGGACCAACTACGGCCAGTCGTCTTGGCAGGAGAAGAAGGTAAGAATCAGCAAGCTTCATTGCAGATAAGGAAAGTAGGATGAAACCTAAAGAGCGAGATAGAGAGACGAATGCTAAATTGTAAACTGAGGCTTGGATTTGGAAATGCATCACAGTATCCAGGCTGTGCACATCTTGTACCAGATCATCCAAGGGGCTGTACTGACGACAAAGCCTTGAGTGCCACATTATCTCATACTACTTGTCTAATGAGCTAAGCTGGGATAACCTTCACAACTGACATCATTTGTTTTGTGCACGTTGGGAAGAATGCTAACCTGGGAGTCAAGTGAGACAAGACTCAAAATAATGTTTAGAGCATCTTGACACATGTGTTATATTTTAGATTTTTCTGCGTTTCCTTAACAAACAATTAGGAAACAGGATTGCCAAGACGTCTCCACGCACTGTGGATCAATAGATAAGTGGTAAAGAAAATTCCTTTCACTAACTACCCCGTTTCATGGCGGATCGATTTGGGTCGGAAAGTTTCCAAGTATTCTGCTTTCACGAGGCATTGCCAAGAGGTCTGAACACAAGTTCAGATCATGGTTTTTCCTCTTTTCTGTATTTGGCAATGCGATTTTCCACGTGCGTTTGTGTCTATGGCCATTGCTGCTGCCACAACACGGTGAATATCTGGGTTTATTACGGAAGATGGCGAGGTGTAAGTCCCTGGAAATGTGTATGCTGGCAAACCTGACATCTGCATACATCTTCCTCAGCTTGCATCATGTACCCAGGAATTGATATATACAAGGCATAGTTTATTTTCGTTAGACTAAACAAATTCTTGATCTATACGAATTTTCCCACCACATGGTGTTTTGTTTTCTCTGATTCTACAGATACGTTTTTAGTGCAACGCACTACGTACTTGTAATTGCAAATAGTAAGTGAAAAATTGATAAAGCAGCGTTTGCTAGACTAGAACGCACGCCACATTTAGCCGCAGGGAGTGAATACTGCATAGAAATATGTGCTTTATCACATTTCTTTCTACTTAGTACTTCATTGAAGGACAAAGCGCCCTAGTAGCTAGAAAGCTAGTGCTGATTCATTGTTGAAATTTAAAAATCCGACCTGCAAGACGTCGACCCAATGACTGGGCCAAAATAGCGCGGGAAACAAACAGGGATCAATGGTTAAAATACCTAAAAACTTTACTTAGGTGAAAAATTAAGATATTCTCTGACCTGACGTCATACATCCAGAGGGGTCATCAGTATGTAACTCAATTCCAGAATGGGCTCCACGCCCGGTCAATGCCGTACATTGGTTTGACAATAGTGACTTTTGGTGAGGAAAGAAATACCGTCGGAGCCGAACTTGAAGAATACCTCCTTATCTTATCAGTACAAAACCATCAACATCGCCATTTAATAAAATTCATGGCGTTTTGTTGTCGTTTGGATATAAAAAAAAAAGCCGTGATCTTCTTCTGTACTCAATACTAGATTCTGAAGCACATCTCGTACTTCCTTTTTTTTTTTTTACAGCCATACACAAATGATCACACTGTCTCACGTTTTATTCCTTCTTTGTTGTCACTGCGATCCCCCCAGCGCTGTCTTTGGCTTTCATTGTACAACCAATAGAAATGTTCCTGATTCGATCCTTTTTTCATTTGTAACCCGTAAATGGTTTGCGTAACTTGAGATAGACGCCCATGTTAAATGTTTGGTAATACTTTATGCCGAGAGTCGCGACTATTACTCTGCTCATTTTGCAGTGTAGATCATAACTCTGTAATAAGTTTATATGTCATACCCTTTTTAGAACAAGCTGCCTGACAAAAAGAAAACCTGCAAGCCGCATTTCTGCTGTATATCTTGTCATTGCAGAAAAAAAAAAGCCCAGCAGAGTCCTTTGCTGATGAACTTTTTCACACGACATTCTTGGTATGACACGCTGTGCATCTCGTTGCATTCCACAAAAGTCATTTCGCCCATTTAATGCAGCTAGTCGATTCATTTATCATTATGGCGAAGCACCTTTCCAAAACATGTAGTAATGATGACGTTATTTATATGCAGTGAAATGCAACTGGTGTGTTTGCATACGACCTTGTTTTTGTCAGATAATGTAGAATAAGGTTGTTAGTGCAAGCCATTTTTCGTCGTGCGCGCTAGTGTACACAATCGGGCATCGTATCTTTCTGGCAATAGCCATCGCTACAGAAACGGCATACTGAAAAGCCCATGACTGTTTAAAGTAAACGGATAAATAAGTACGTAATAGCTATCGGTTCTGTCCCTTTTCACTTAATTGGTCTTGCGGCGATCCTTAAAGTTATTGAATCAGATTCAGACGCTTTGTTTATTTTTTACTAAAAGAGAGCTACTAGCTTTTTTTTTTTTACGCCAGTACGCAGGAGGTCGTCCATGTATCAATTTTTTTTCTTCGGATTTTCCTTTGTAAGCACCGTCTCGCTCAACCGGTGCTAATGGCAATGGTGGCTGTGGACTACAGTAGCATGAGGATATGCAGCATTCCATGATGGTCATGGTGCAGCATCATGATGACAGGGTTCTCATCCGTACTTTGATGACACGACGATCATCGTGATGGCTAAACTTTGAAATGCGATGAAGGGACCTGGCTTCCTTTTTTTTTTCCTGTCGTTTTTTTTCTCTTCTTTCTATGTTTCACAAACGATCTAGGCCTGAAAATGTGCTTGTAGATAGTCTACCTATGACTGAAGCTGTATGTAAAGCGGCAAGCGTTTTCATAAGGTCAGATGGCACCAGAAGTCGTGAACATCCAGTCCACACTTACGCATGCTGAGCGCTATACTGCGCTATGCGCACACAGGGTAAAAAAGATCTCGTTGCTTATCTTAACCAACAGCAAATGCTATTTTTGTGAATTGCATATCAGGTTTCCATGACTGCGTCATTAATTTCCACAGATACAAGGTGCAGCTCTTACATGAAAGGGCACTGATCTGCGCAAGATAGGTAGCACCATGGCTACAGAGATCTAGTCGAAGCTAGAGCATGTGACACTCTCCAAAAAGCCTTAATCTTTGAATATTTGACGGGTTGTTGTGCTAAAGTTTAAGGATGAAACACAGATTGTTTTATAAATCCTCATTTTTCGTGTTGTGTAATAATGATGTAGGTCCCGTTGCGGTACCGGACAGTTATCGTACGGAAAAAAGTTGAATGATGAACACAAATTGACGTACATGGGGAACATCTAAGACACGTGGCGATCAGATGCTTTGAGGGTCATTGTTTTACAAGAGACATGCATGCGTGTGTTGTTTCACTTGCGGTAACTAAGCGCCGCAGTGGATGATGATCATTGCGACAGGTACTGTACAGAAAATAGCAGACTAGGATGGCAAAGGATTATCAGAAGTAAAAAAGAGAAGAACTGTGTGTTTCACAGATGAAGAAAGAAGAAGGGGGCTGTGTATCACAGCGTGCTTTTTTTGACGATAAATTATCCAAATCAAGCGAAAAAATAGTGGAATCCTTTGCGAAACGATTGGGTTGCTTAGCTCTTATTTTTGTTCCTTCTCGGAGAAAAGTTTTCTGATTTGCCTCGCCTGCTACCCCCCAACAAGGCAAAGTGTGCATTTTTCTTTTTCCCATCAAGACTATAAAACCGAAGGCCAAACTTGCGCATTAATTTTTTTTCTCAGTTTTTCGTTTCCTATAGAGCTTCTCCATCGATCCACTACCTCCTCTTCCCCTTTATCCTTTCCGTGCTAGACTCTTCGACTAGTCGTTACCCTTTTGTCTCCACTTAACCTCCCGTTCTTCCAACCATGGCGTCCGACGATTCGAACGCGGAAAAGCATCCTGAGATATCCGCTAATCAAGGGATTCCTATTCAAGATGGGTCAGGCGGCCTACCTAATATGAAATCATTGACAGTGGAAGAACTCTATGACAAGGATAAGTTTGATCTCTCCACGATGGAGCCTGGTGACGTGTATACCTTGCTGCAGTAAGTGTTCCTCAAGCAGGAAGGAATATGGGCTGATTTATTTACAAAGAACTGCGCCTGATGGATTGTCATCAGAAGAGGCTGCAGCGCGCGTCGAAAAGTTTGGATACAACCGAATTGAGCATAAGGAAGTCAATCCTCTTCTCCAGTTTCTCGGTTTCATGTGGAACCCTCTTTCGTGGGTCATGGAGGCTGCTGCCATCGTTGCTATTGCGCTGTCCAACGGCGAAGGTCAACCGCCGGACTGGGAAGATTTCATCGGTATCGTTCTTCTGCTGCTCGCCAATTCAATCATTGGTTTCCTGGAAGAACGTCAGGCAGGTAATGCCGTCAAGGCTCTGATGGAATCGCTCGCTCCCGAATGTAAGGTCAAGCGCGATGGTGAATGGAAAACGATGGAGGCCGCCGAACTGGTACCTGGTGATGTAATCAGCATCAAACTGGGCGACGTTGTACCAGCCGATGGTCGCCTGATCACTGCTCACGGACAAGTCTCGATCGACCAGGCCGCTCTCACGGGTGAGTCCCTTCCTGTCGGCAAGGATGCCGGAGACGAAATCTTCTCTGGTTCAACGGTCAAGCAGGGTGAAGCCGAAGCCGTCGTGATTGGTACAGGTCTCAACACTTTCTTTGGTCGTGCTGCAAAGCTCGTTGGCGAAGCTGGCGACGACATCGGCCATCTGCAGTCTATTCTAGCCAAGATTGGAAACTTCTGTTTGTGCAGCATCGGCACCTTCTTGGTTGTCGAGATTCTGGTCATGTACGCCGCCTTCCGCTACGACTACCGCCGAGGTATCAACAATCTGTTGGTTTTGCTCATTGGTGGTATTCCCATTGCCATGCCAACTGTCTTATCGGTTACACTAGCCATCGGTGCCAAGCAGTTGGCGGAACACAAGGCCATTGTCACACGCATCACAGCCATCGAAGAAATGGCGGCTGTCACCATCCTGTGCTCTGACAAGACGGGTACACTGACGCTGAACAAGCTGATTGTAGACAAGCCCACCATCAAGACCTATGCAGAGTATGATGTCGACGACATTGTGCTGTTCTCCGCCTACGCTTCGCGCACAGAGAACCAGGACGCCATCGACTTTTGTATCGTCAACTCGCTCCCTGATCCCTCGCTGGCCCGCTCAGGGATCGACGAGCTCGAGTTCAAGCCCTTCAACCCTGTTATCAAGCGTACGGAGATCACCTACCGACGCACACACGACGGCAAGGTGCTCCGTGCGACCAAGGGTATGTCGCACTTTATTTTGGATCTGTGCACACGTGACAAGACGGAGGAGCAGATTCAGGCCCTCAACGACGATGTTGACGAGTTTGCGCGCCGTGGTCTTCGTTCGCTCGCAGTGGCTGTCGACGAAGTGCCCAGCGGTGACCCCGAGGGTGAAGGTCTTGGGTTCCGTTTGATTGGTCTCTTGCCTATCTACGATCCTCCGCGCTCCGATACCAAGGAAACGATCGATCGCGCCATTGCCCTGGGTGTTCAAGTCAAAATGATTACTGGTGACCAGCTTGCTATTGCCAAGGAAACAGGCCGCCGTCTCGGCATGGGTGACAACATGTTCCTTTCCAAGACGCTCAAGGAAGGACCACCCCCCGGCTCTGGTTACGACTCGATTGACGACCTTGTCTTGCAATCAGATGGTTTTGCCGGTGTGTACCCAGAACATAAGTACGAAATTGTCGAACGCCTCCAGGCGATGGGTCATATGACAGCCATGACAGGTGACGGTGTCAACGATGCCCCTGCTTTGTCCAAGTCCAATGTCGGCGTTGCTGTTGCGGATGCATCCGACGCAGCGCGATCGGCGGCTGACATCGTCCTTACCGAGCCCGGTCTGTCTGTGATTATCGAGGCCCTGATTCACTCCCGCCAGATTTTCCAACGTATGCGCAACTACTCTATCTACACCTGTTCGGTGACGATTCGTGTGGTTGTCGGTTTTGCGGTGATGTGCTTTGCCTTCAAGTTTGATTTCCCTCCTTTCATGGTTTTGATCCTTGCCATCCTGAACGATGGTACCATCATGACGATTTCGACCGATCGTGTCAAACCGTCACCACATCCTGACCAATGGAATCTCTTTGAGATCTTTTCGTACGCCATCGTCTACGGTCTGTACCTGGCAGCGTCCACGGTTGGTTTCTTTGCGGTTGCGTACAATACCCACTTCTTTGCAGATCACTTTGGCGTCCAGACCTTCGATAACACGCCCAACGACCCGGTGCTGCACTCGGTTGTGTATCTGCAGGTCTCCACCATCTCCCAAGGTCTCATCTTTGTTACACGTTCGCAAGGCTGGTTCTTTACAGAACGTCCATCTGTCCTGTTGATGTGTGCCTTTGTCGTTGCCCAACTGGTTGCCACCTTCATTTCCGTCTATGCTGACTGGGGATTCACCAGTATCAGTGGATGCGGCTGGGCATGGGCTGGTATTGCATGGGTCTGGAACTTTATCTGGTTTGCTCCTCTTGATCTGATTAAGTTCACCATGCAACGCGTTTTCCGTCCCAAGGCTGGTGCTCCCCTCAACGAAGCCGCACCTGGCCGTCGTTCCCGCCGCTCTTCTGCTGTTTCCACCGCCACCTCAGCCCGATACTATGCTAACCGCACACAATCTCTCCGTGCTCTTGAGAGACCTCGTAACTTTGGCAAACGTCTTCTAGGACTTAACAAGAAAATGTCGATGGAACCCCACGAGATGCGCCGTTTCTCTTCTGTGCAGGTAAAAAAAAAAAAAAAACTTTTTCCCATTATTCTTATTTTACTAAACCTTGTTATTTTCCTAGACCAACCATGCTTCTCAAGTTTTGAGTGGTACTGCACAGGCAACACGCCCTTAAGCTTCTTTATTTTTTATTCTTAAACTGTAGACGATGTACATAATCCATTCTTCTTATCTTTTCTTATTAGTAGGAAACGGCAACGCCGGAATTCTTTTCTCCGTTCTTTCACCTAGGATGGATATATCTCGATTTAAAAATAAAAAGAGTAACGTACGTGTATTACGTAACTTGGGTGAACCTTTCAGGTGGATCATAATTTTCTCTCTTTTGTTCACAACAAGATCACATGAAGCAAGCAGTTGCCTTCGACGTTGCGCGATTGTTCCATGCCTGTGTTACGTTCCGATTTTAAACACCGTATTTCTGGGCACAAACGAATACATAAAATAATTAAAAAGAAAAAGAAGAATCTGCAGCATAGCAAGAACCTGCGTAAAAAAAAGAAAAAGAAAAAGAAAATAGGTAAGTGATATTAAAAAGAAAGGGTTACTAAGAGAGGGATGAATAAAGGCAGTTTTAGCTTTCTATTTTTCCTGCCTTACTATTTATAAACTGGTAGTGGCGACCCTAGGGCACACAATGACTGTCATGCATTCTCTGAAAAAAAACCCTATTTTTATTCTCAATTGAAATAGTGCTGTTAAGTTGAAAAGGATCAAACGTCTTCCCTCCTTTTTTTTTTCTTTTTTCTGTTTTGTTTTCTCTGACTCTTTTACTTCATGCTGACCACATTCCGAGAGAAATGGGTTTTCGTGTTACTATTACTATGTACCGCTCGACTGACGCTTGGTGCCTATCAGTTAACAAATAAACAAGTGAATGAAATACCTCGGCAAGCTGGTGCCGCGACATTTGAACGCGATAATGCGCTCTATTGCTATGGCGGTCTCAATCGATACGAGTCTTTCTATAGTAATGTATTCACCAAGTACTCGATCGTTGGCGACACGGTTAGTTTCCAAGCCGTGAACACAACCAATCCAGGACCTCCAACGTCCTTTTCACAAGCGGTGATGATGCCAGATAACCAAACACTATTCATTTTTGGGGGTACGACGCCTTCCGTAGCTGCCAACGGATCCCTGGCGGTGTTCCGGTACCGATTTGATAGCTCTACCTGGGTATCTGCACCGACTATTGCAGATAACGGTACATTACCCATCAACCGTAAATGGTTTACTGCCAACCTCGGTACGGATGGCAAAGTTTACATTTACGGTGGTGTACCGACGAACGCAGCGGGCAATCTTCTTGGCGACTTCTGGTCATATGATCCTATGTCGGGCCAGTTCCGGAACTTGACTCCGCCAGGATTTCCACCTAGGTGTTCTCACATGGGAATATCTTTTCAGTAGGTTTTCAGAGACATACATAGCGTTAAACCTTAAAAATCTTTGCGTAGAAATGGCATTATTGCTTATCTCATGGGCGTGACAAGAGGCCCTACTACAACTGGGCTGGTACCGGCCAGCCAAGTTACCTCGTACAACGTCAAGGCGAATGGATGGCAAATCATGAAACTAGGCGGTGCTAAGTTGCCAACCACTAGAGCCAACGGCAATGCTATCCTTGGTAAGGCTATTTTTTTTTTAGCGTTGTGCATACTAATAAATGGAAAAAACAAAAAGCGCCTGACAAGACGTCGATTATTATTTTTGGAGGTAACAAACATATAAAGAAAAAAAATTTTTTATAGATATGCTAACATTCAAAGTCACTTAGGCGATTCTGCTGGTAACGTATGGGACATGCAGTTTAGCAATCAGTTGGCGATATTGGACACCAACACGCTAAACTGGACAATCCCGGATGCTCAAGGTGTTCCACCGAGACAGCGTTCCTTTGCGTCGGCTGGCTTAATCAGTAATAATAAGTACTTGATGATTGTTGGTGGTAAGCGGATCAGATAAATGCGGGAAATAAGTGGTTGACATGGTCTCTTCTCAGGCTCTGCCAATGACATTTTTTTTAATGATGTCAACATCCTCCAGTTGCCTCAAAAGAATGACAACACATGGGCTTACAAGTCTACCCTTTATCCACTTCCTAATCAGGATTTCTTCAGTGGACTTAGTGGTGGTGCGATTGCAGGCATCGTAGTCGGTTCTGTTATTCTTGCAAGTATTATTCTTCTCTGCCTTTGGCGATTTTGGGCGTATATCCGATGGTTCGTTCTGCGTGTCCATCACGATGTTTGGAAGCCAAGGTAAGCAAAAAAAAAAAAAAAAAAAAAAAAAAAGAAGAAGAAAATATGCGTGTGAAAGAGACTTATCATGCATGTAGAACGGGTGAACCGCTATGGGCAGAAACGACCCGACTTGTGTCCCAGTTCATTTTATTCTTCCTGTTTGTGGCTTTTTTTGTATTTGTCATCTATCAAGTGCTGCACAGTCCAAACTCAACGATCACTATCAGTGAGGCGACAGCATCGGTACAAACACCAGGTAATATAAACAATATGAAACATAGGGGGGTTATTTATGCTTGCATTCCAGACATACGCTTTTGTTTTGATGGATGGCCGAATAATGAAGCAACGCCTGACGCTTTGCGGCCACGAATCAACTGTATGACCGATGCTGGCATCAGCTGTCAAAGTTATGTTCGTACACTGGACCTGAGTAGCTATAAACCCTATTTCGCGGATCAGCTAGGCGAAGTTACCTGCTATCTCTACGCACCTCCAGCAGATTTCAAAGTCTCTCAAGTAATCAATCCGACGATTAACAAAGGATCCCAGATGATCTTTACCATGTACGGAAATGCAAGTGTCTATGGTCGAGTCCACATATCTTTGTACCCACCCCGAATGGATCCCAACTTGCAGCTTTATTATAACGATACGACACAACTCGTCACTCCTGCGTACAGCGATACTTGGTTAAACGATGAAGCCAACGATCTCGGAGCCACCAACATCTACGATATTGCCCCTGGCACCTATTCCACCGCCAAATACCAGATCATTGACCACCGGTACCTTCAGAACACAGGATGGAATTATGTGGGCTTTTTACCATTTCTCAACAACACACCGGAGCTCGAGACAGATTTCCGACAGGAAACACCGAATCCAGAGTGGATCATATCAAAACCAAACTATGTTGGCAAGGTCTATGTGACTCCGAAAGACTATGTCAATGTTACATTGCGTGAGACCAAGATCTACTCGCTTGTGAATGCACTTGGATTTGTTGGTGGTGTGTTTGGTCTCTTTATTGCATTCCAGACGTGGTTGTTTGGTTATCGTCCTCGATCACCATGGGGTATTGTTCACCGTTGGTCGGTTGGTGACATGAGACGCTCCATCTCACGAGGTCTCAGGGCACGCTTTGATCTTTTGCATACGCCTGTACCACTTGTAAACCCTGTCCATCGTCGTTTCTCTATGCTGAACATCAAAAGCTACGGAAATGCAGCAGATGGAGATGAAGAGGATACGATGCTGAGCCCTATGTCTGCCAACGACAATGATGAACGTCATCGACTTGATCGTATGGAAGAACGTATGCAGCTCATGGAACTTCTGTTCAAATCTTACTACATTGACGACGAGGTGTTCCGCACGCTTGATCGTGCGTTAAAAGATCCTGAGCGTGGCCTACGTAAACGACCGCAGTCAACCGAAAAGTCGAGGAACAGCATGTCAAGGCTGCCTTTTATGAAAGGTGCCGAGATGAATAATCTTGCCCGAAGTAGCGTTTCAGCGCCCTCATCACAATCAACACCACCACCTGTACCACATCATCTTGAGACTGAACCTCATGAGAACCAAGACTCTGTGCCCGAACACAGATTACTCGATTAATCCACATGATATCTCTTTTTGTTTAAAAGAAAAATGTAAACAGCTCCTTTTCCCCTTACATACATTTATTTTCCCATGCATCATAATAAAAAAAATCAATATTCGATGTTGAAATGTAATTGTTTTTGTAAAGAGGAATTGCTTTAAGCTAAGCTATTCTGATATGGTGCAAGTGCCTTGGAATAGGAAACAATGTTTGTTTTAAATCGCCGCTTCATGGTAGCCTATAGATGGTGATATCCGCTAGTCATTTCCCCTGTGATTCAGTTTCTCGTCCACTGCGATTGTCTATACACAGAAAAATATATTTCGAAACTTCGTCTGAAAACATTGACGACCATACTGTCTTCCAATGGTTTGTGAAGCGTTTTGACGGGGAAAAATGGATTGGTCAAAGCCAATGTGGAAAGAGGATATTTGGCATTCAGCGACGACACGGCCGGATGCCTCGATCAACATTGTGCGATGAAGTCAAGCCTTAACACCAAGCACTCAACCATCCGCTCGTTGGGTTGGATCTGTGGTGTTTTTAGTTCTTTTGCGTAGCAGATAGGACCCTTGTTATGCGACTATACTAGAATTCATCTGATAGGTCAATTCGGAGTCTTAATCCTGATGGGAAATGATGAATGACCTATGCTGGGGTGTTTAACTGTTGACCCGATCTTTAATTATAGATCGGTGTCCATAGTTCTAGCTATACGATAGTATCTCGTTCTCATTGCCCATCTGTCCAAGATTGGATCAGACAAGCACAAGGCTAGGGTCACATCTGCATTCATCGTTGTTGGTAAAGCTGCTGCATACACTGGGTAAATAGCGTCCTTACGGATACTTTTCGGGGATATAGACAATCACGCCATATTCTATATTATGCATAGTTACTAGTGCCATTTGTATACCATGTGTGAAGTGGAGCACATCCAGCTGCCCTTGGCATTTACCAATACCCCCCTGTTCATCGTCCAATTGAACAAGATCACCAAAATCATTGCCGGTTTTGAACAAGTCCCCAGCTGCATCAGCCGCTAATCCTCACCAACCACATGCCGTAGAAGCCGTTGACCCAAAAACAGCGAGCAAAAGAAAATTTACCTCTAGTCACTATAGTCATTGATCATCAATGAAAACGGACCCTTGGGGTGCTTTCCTTAAACCCCCTCTTCCACTTTTATCCAACTAATTCTTTTGATTCAGCAGCCAAGCCTGTACTCAGGTCATACAAGCAAAGAAAAAAGAAATCGCGCGTTCGTCAGTTTGGGCAGATCGCTTGAGAGCATGTCTTTTGATTTAAAAAATACACATGGGCGCCCTTCAGGGACTCTGTTGCCTGCGTTGCGTACAAAACAAGTTTTTCAGGACCCAGGGCAGGTCGTCAGATAGTTTTGGGTAGTCTTGGACGCCTTAGCATCTTGTTTTATTGCTCTCATGGAACTATGGATCAATTTCCTCAAATGAAAGGCCACTATCCGGCTACAGATAATACTCCTATCCATACGTCAAGCAAAATTGAAAAACTAGTGGTTTCAAGGGATTTCAATGCGTTTATCTGCCACCGTATTCTCCTGAACTCCATTCCATTAAGCAATTCTGGGAAGTTGTCAAAGGCAAAATCAGACAACACTAGCTTTTGAATGAGGAAACAATGTCTGACGGGATCAAAGAGGCTTGAAGCCAAGTGAAACTCAAAGATTTTGAAGGATTCATTGGTCATTCTGCTTCTCAGCTTGAAGCTTTTGACTTGCATGGCAAAGCTGAGGATTGCATTGGCAATGACGTCAAACATCTTTTTGGTATTCATCTCAAGGGTCTTCCTGCTTGCTGGCATCATGCTGGTATTCCACGCCCTCCATCTCCATCTATTGATATACAGCAACCTAACAATTTGCCCGCAGGTTGTTTGTCAATAATAACCCAAATGTGAAAGGGAACGCCCCCCCCTCCTCCTTGTATTCTGACATTACGACTTGGACTCGACTGCCAAGCCAACCTATTTTCTCACTGTCGTATACGACATATGGATGCGTTATTCTGTATAAGATGATATGATAGTTATGACCGGATCCAGAGAAACTCAGATAAATCATACACAATTCTAGTACTGATATCTGTCTATTTCAAGGACAGTAGCGAGTCTGGTATCACTATCTTTGAATACAACTATAAAAAGAATATTAAGAATATCTCTGAGATATAAAAAGAGTAGAATGACCGATTTTAGTACTTTTGTTTTCTTATTAAAAAAGAGTCTCAAAGGTTTTAGCTTGTCTGCTATTCGTTTCTTTATCTATCCACCCATTTCACACTCACCCAGGGCAACTTACAAATTTATTTTGGAATCGTGACACAAATTCTCTCCATGAACGACTAGAAATTTTTGGGGGAAGCGCCTAAAAACTTACAACTGACTGTACATACATGTATATATATTTTCATACACACATGCACGAATATATATATATAGGTTCAAGTGCGTTGTGTTGTTTTTCCTATTTCATTTATAGCATAGGGTTTCTGATTCCTAGAATGGCTCATCATGTAGACTAACCAGGGTGGACTGTGTCACTATCTGAGTTTGTGGGTCATGCAACATTGTATAAATCAGCATCCATTGTAATCGATGCACCATCCTATAAAAAGGTAAGACACTTTTCTTTGTTCGGATGTGTTACCATTGTTTAAGTTGCCACCATCGTAATGTGTTATTTTCATACGCACGCATTGCACACACTCCGTCCCAAAAGCCCAGGCCTGTGACGTGACGTGTTCGACGCCCATACGTTCGGACAATAGCAATCATCTTGTCTTTGTTCTCCAAGAGCATTGGTGTCTGATAAGTCAGTGCATAGCAAATCTTATTTGTATAGATCGGCAACGTTAACAAATCCTTGATGCTTCGATAAAGAAATGGAGCTCGGTAAGGAGAAGTCAATGGTGATAGGCGAAGATGCATCAGAATTGTAGCTGGGATAGCATATAACCAGGAGTACCCCAGTTCTCGCAAAGCTAGAAAAACATTATTGTTTTTGTTCCTTGTCAGCCCATCTTTAAAGGAAACTTACACCGCAGTGTATCCCAAAAGGTAAATTTCCCGCGGTTGTTCTTATCGAAACGTGCCACACGTCTAGCCAAATCATGACGACCACTCTCCTGAACTTCTTTGGCTGTTTCCGTGGTGGTAGAAGGTCTTCGTTCTACAGAAAACAATTTTTTTTACTATGGCTTCTTGGTGTATTGTTTCGTTACCTTCTGGCATTTCTGTCTGTTTTTGTTTTCTTGCTTCTCTTCTTATACTGTCGCGCAAAATAGTTTCTTCATCGTACACAGGATGTTGTTCTACCGCTCTTAATGACGCTGAAGGGGGAGCCCTTTCCAAATTGCTGCCTGTAATATCAGCAAAACTTCTTTGTTGTTCCTTTGTTCGATTTTCTTCTTGTTGTACTTCGGCAAGATCCTGCATCTTGGCTATTTCGGAAATCATTTCTCGATCCTCTGTAGAAGCTTCGTGCATCAATGTTGCCTGACCTAATTTAGGGAAGTTTTCATGACTAAATTCAAGTGGTGAAGGCTCAGGTTCTTTTTCTACAGATGGTGTTTCTGTAGACTGGTCTTCATGCGGTGGCGGTTCTTTTGCGGCAATTTTGGCAAAACTTTTAGAAGGAGGTGGTAACGGGACCTTAACTAAAATAGGGTCAGCATGGGAAACGTGTTCTTTGGTAAAACGTACTTGAAGGAGCAGAAAGCATTTCTTTCACATCAGGTGCAGTAGATAAATGACCACTAGTCATACTAGATGATTCAGATAGGTTTGATTCAGATAAAGTAGGAAATCCTTTGTTAGAGGTGACATCTGCAAAGGAACGGTCAGGATGAGGGGGGATTGTGGTATCTGTGGTTGTATCAGATGATCTTAAAAGATCAGCCACTCCAGCCGAGGTTGATTCATTTTTTTCAGTTTTTGATTGTTGCGGTGTGGGAAATTCTTCGGCTTGCTTTAATTCATGCTTTACCATATCGGCAAACGTAGCGTGGTGCTTTGTCTCTTCCCAAGCACCTGGTCGATGATCAACGGATTTTGTTGGTTTTGATGGTTCATTTTCTACTTCAGCCCAAGAAGAGCCTAATGAATTATCATCTGGACGAGACTTTGATGATGCCATTTATCTTCTATCCTATAAGTTATATGTCATCAGCTTTCCCCGTTTTTCTTTTTGTATAGAATGCTACATGTATCAAACCCAAGAGAAAAAGAAAACGAAAAAAAAAAGAGAAACAGAGGAATAAACCAATGGTTTCATTTTTTTTCTTCTTTTTTTTTCCTACAAACGATGTGTTAACGGAATCATGATGTCATTTTAGAAAGTAACAAATTTGGTAATTTTGCTTTTTTTTATATTGACAGTAAGGATTCACATTTTCGATATCAAACCCCTTGAACACGGAAATGGGGAAATGGAGTTATGTAGGCAATAGATAATATCAAGTGATTTGGACTTTTTTTTTTGTTAATGGAAGATGATCGATGACTACCCGTGACTTTAAGTGATGCGCACTGACAAGCGGCTGAGATTGCTGTGAAACGATGAGCGTGTGAAACAATGCTTTTGGGGATTCTCCTTGGACTCCCGTGTGAGGCCCAGGCATTTTTCTTTCTTTTTTAAAAAAAAAAAATTCTACCGTTCTTTCCTTCTTTCTCCCCCGAAAATTTTCATTACTTTGAGATCTACCTTTTTTATAAAGAAAAAGCGAAATCAATCAAGTCGACATTACGTTACTTGATGGGTACATCGCATAATATACATCTGCAACTAAAGACACCCACTCATTATGCTCAACCAACCTATCGAATGTTTAACTACTCGCCTCCACCAAAACGTACAAAAATCAAAGGGACTCAAACAACTGACGATCTCTCGCGCGTTGTCTCTACCGATCCTCCCATCGGAAAAACCTTTGATCCATCAACCATTGTACACAGAAAACATTGCTGCATGTTTACAATCGAGTTGGATAGTGGAAACATAGGTAATAACTACTATTTTTTATGGGTTCAAAAAAGTTAACGCCCGTGGCCAACTTAGCCGCCTTGTGTTATTTACCTACACCAATCCGAGGACTCGTTGAATTTAGTCACACAGTAAGGAGAACAACCTTTATTTTTTTGCTCTTCTTTCCGTTTTTTTTTTCTTTGTTTTTTTTGACAACAGTAATAGGAGATCCCATTACCATATCGAAATCGTGGTTTGGGAGATATGCTAGTCAAGCGGGCTTTTGACTGGGCAGAAGCGACCAATCTCAAAGTCGTACCAACCTGTTCCTTTGTTCTGCGGCATTTAGAACGTTACCCAAGGGCATGTGTTGTACGTAACGAACAGGAATCAATGATGTCGAATGAACACTATGTAGAAAAGGAAAAATGTACAAAGTAAATCATCATAATCAAATCAAATAAATGTAATTTCATAGTTTTAGGTATTAGAGAGCAGAGCAAAAAGAAAGAAAAAAAGAGGAGGTAACACAGGTCATCCTTATCCGCCCTGGGCCAGCTTTCGATGCAGTAACCTTTTCTATTTTTTATTTCTATTTTTTTCTTACTTTCGCTCTTTCTTTTTTCCTTTCCTTTTTACTTCTTTCTTCATCTTGATGACGGCTGCTACCATCGCGCCTGCATGTCGGCGCAATGCAGAGGTCTTGACTCGCCGTCCATCTTCTATACGATCATCGGAAGAAAAAAGAACACCTCTAAGATCATCTTCTTTAAATCGTCAAGCCAGTACTATCAGCAACGCAACGACACTTCAAACAGAACAGCTAAGAAAGAGTCAGGAAACTGTGAACAGAAGACCGTCGGAGAAACGACAAGCTGTACGTATTCAAAATTATATGATTTATCGAAAAACTATCGGTGCCGGCAGTATGGGCAAAGTAAAATTGGCCGAGTGTTTAACAGACAACGATGGTCAGAAGGTAACAATAGTCTTATCAAAATATATTTATATACATCAGATGAATTTCTCACACTTTTAAAAATGGCAGTATGCTGTAAAGATTATGCCAAAAATTGATCTCACATCCGCCGCTGCGAAAGATTCCCGATCAAGAGATCCAAAAGATACACCAAAAGAACGTGAACAACGTACCGTTCGAGAAATGGCAATCATGCAACTTTTGCGACATCCTAATATTTGTCAATTGAAGGAATGGATTACAGATGGCGATCATTATTATATGTTTTTGGAGTATGTGGATGGTGGCCAGTTACTGGATTATATCATCAGTCACGGCAAACTACGTGAAAAACAAGCTCGAAAATTTGCTCGTCAAATCCTAAGCGCACTTGGTATGTTGATTTTTTACTATACCTGGTCGTATTCATAACCTTGTTTAAAGATTACTGCCACCGAAATTCAATTGTACATCGAGGTGAGTTACCACTTTGCACGAGTTCTTCGCGGCGACCGAAACTCACCACCCCCGCTTTCCCCATTTGGTCTCACATCCGTTGGTTGCAGATCTCAAAATAGAGAACATTCTGATTACACGTAACGAGGATATCAAAATCATTGATTTTGGCCTTTCCAATGTTTACTCTCCCTCACGTTTACTCAACACCTTTTGTGGGTCATTGTACTTTGCTGCTCCTGAATTACTGCAGGCAAAACAGTACACGGGCCCCGAAGTCGATGTCTGGAGTTTTGGTGTCGTTCTCTACGTTCTTGTATGTGGTCGGGTCCCTTTCGATGACACAAGACTGCCTGCCCTTCATGCAAAAATTAAATCTGGAATTGTCGATGAGTACCCTGATCATCTGAGTAAAGGTAAAGATAAATTAGTAAAGCATTGACATCTCATCAGTTGCTTTAATAGACTGCGTGGATCTGCTGACAAAGCTATTCGTGGTGGATCCGAGACGAAGAATCACCTTGTCAGCTATTCGAACTCATCCATGGATGAATAAAAGCCACGACGAGCTAGTAGAAAATCATCTACCACGACGTCCACCGCTACAAACAATCGATATGGAAATTGTCGAGGGAATGCACGGCTTTGGTATGGGAAAGCCCGAGCAAATTAGACAGCGATTAGAAAGGATCATTGCATCTGAAGAGTACCAGCAGGCAGCAGCCACCATAGAACAGAACTACCACCAACAACACAATGCTAACCAATCTGTTAACCGCTCTCGATGGCGACGCAGCTGGTCGAGCCGAATAAGGCCGCCCATACTGGATGATCCCCAATCCCTGCCAGCAATGTATGACCCCTTTGTCTCGATCTACTACCTCGTCAAGGAAAAGAAAGAACACGATGGCATCCTGCCAAAACCCAGCGAAGAAGCCTTTTCTGCCTACCCTGCCTTACGCCGTTCGAGCAGCACCTTAACGCAGCGCTCGGCAAAACTCGTACGAAGAAAGACAGATCGCTCAACCGTCTCAGTGGAACGCTCTGGCAGCTTACACCTGCCAACACGTTCGAAGAGCGAGCGTACTTACGCAACCAACAACTTTTTGCAACGTAGCAAGAGTGCTGCTAAACGATTGGGATCTCTTTTACCTTCCAATCGTTTGAATACAGACGAGGGAGAAGCCACACCTACGGTTGAACCTACCGCTAGTATATCCACCCCAGCGCAGAGCACACCGCCTGCTTCGTGGCTCAAATCAGATCCAGCCAAACCACGCTCCACTTGGCGTCATCTCTCGCTGAGTCGCAACCAAAGCACCAAATTCAACACCCGACCGCCTTTCGACGACCCCAATGCATCAAAACCCTCATCACGCGATTCCGACAGAACTAACCCATCACAACCTATGCCCAGCGTGGGTGTTCACCCCAAGAGCTTGTTTAACTTCAACCGCCGTCATCTTTTTCGCCTGGCGCCGCAGCAAATGATGGAAGACCTGACCAATTTACTATGGCTTATGAACATTCGCGCTGATTTAGATGAACCCTTTACCTTGAAGTGCGAATGCGATTATCCAGGATGGACACGCTTCCTTCGCAAGCGGACAGACACAGGTAGCCGCATTGATGGCGATAGCTTCTGGGAAGATTCCCGAGTGCAGCCACCACCCCCACCCCCACATGATATCCAAGATAGCTCCATTGCAAAAGAAACGCTACGCTTCACCGTCATGATCTATCAAGCACGTTGGGCAGGCGGCCGCCTTGGATTAAAGGTGAACGAAGCGGAAGATCAAGTTGCTCATGCCACAACACATGCCAAGATCTACAGAAATCTGTACCATTGGATATTGTATGAACTTGGAAAAACCATTCAATCACGTCAAAGCAAAAGCTAACATAACGACATCCCTTTTCTCCTTCCTAACAACGCTTCCCATGTCTCCACATACGCGCCTTTTCTCCTCTTTTCTTTTTCTCTCTCTTTTATCTTTTGTATTCTTTATATTTTAATGGACACCTTTTCGCACTATCGTTTTATTCATTTCATCTCACCAAGGATTCATGTAGAACTTTTTTTTTCCTTCTTCATCCTTCAAGAATCATGGTTGGCATCTCGTTTTCTAAATTGCTATGTCATGTACATAAACCAAATACCATGGAACCTCCAAAAAAAGAAAAGCTTTTTTTTTTTTTTTGGCTTTTTGGTGGCCACAGGGAATAGGTTGTACAGATTATGCTTCAATGATCTAATGCAACCTTCTTTTAAGGGGTCGATTAACGTTGTCAGGCCATTCGCATTTTCGGGAACTCAGCTCATTTTTCATATTCAATTACAAAATCGAGCAGGGCCCTAGACACCATAGAGGAAGAATAGAGACGGATATCGAAAATAGAGCAGCCCGAGTTGATAGATCAGGCTACTGTCAGGGGTTTGCTGACCTCATCGGACGTGATCTGTTTCGTCAAAATAAAAAAAAAAAGTTATTCGATCGATCCAAGTCTTTACTAACCTAGAAAGTGCGTTCTCGTGTGAGAAAACGAAGCTGAAACACCGTTGTACACATTCTGTACGAATCGGGAGACGAGAAATTTCAATTAGGGATTGAAGACCTCTGAGCAGTCTCGGCTGCCGAAAGCAGCTAGGTATTTTGCACTAGTTCAGCGGAGGGCGCATCCGGATAGGTGCATCAAATTTATCATCCGCGAACAGGGTACCAAACTTTGAAAACTAATAGTGAGCTGAGGATCCTTACCTATATCAAAAGTACCCAGATCACGAAATAGAGAGCGCTGACTACCGTATAGAATTAGGAGTTGTATTTTTCGACGTTGGGACATCCAAAGCCTTTCCAAATTTGGCTTAAATGTCTCAGCTGGATGAAATCCGACGGCTATCCGGCTAAAAAATTAGCAGGGCGGAAGCATAATGCACTTGTCAGCTCTCTCTCTCTCTCATGTAGGAGTCGAAATTTTTTTTTGAAAAACTCCGTGGCATAGGATGTGCCACAATGGCAGGAGAATGCCAGATCTGCAGAGGTCCGCTTCAGTTACCTACAAGGTACGCTCTCAAGAAGGATGTCTTCTAGTTTACAAGTGCTTACGTCGGAACTATTATCCACGCAAATCCCGGCTGTAGTATGATAACTAAAGCCGCCCTTAAACAAGCAAGCAAATAAATCTCTGTTTCCCTCCGACTTAGAACAAGCGTAAAACAAGGTGATAGTGTTGATTTAAACGAGCTTCTGAAAGCGGCATCTAAACGAGCTGAGAAATTAGTACTGTTAATGCGGAGCACTCTTCGGATGATAGCGGATAGTGATAGATATAGTCTCTTCTCCAAAACATAGACACACGATTGATGTATAGTCTTGGATCAGACATCACAAGGTCATTTCTATAGGTAGTTTTCTTCTACTAGCGACGATGAATCCGTACGTTTGGGGCTCAAGAAACTTCCTTATGCTTCTTCTTTTTAACTTCATGCATATGCCCTTCAATGTCTTTTGGGTAGTTTAGGGTCAAATTCGTAACTCCATTCTACGGTAATTTTAACGTTTGAAGTGTGACTAAGCACTGAAGCCAAAGAAGCCTTATTGTAGATCAGACCTAGATTGCCATACTCCCTGCCTAGTCCTTCTAAGGACAGCATGTACTTTACAGCTTCTTCTTCTCGGAACCATTGTTAAAGCCACCAAACAGCTTGCAGACGTTCAACAAACTGCTGTCTGTAAGCCTCGAATCCGATGAAGTAGTTGCCGCGTAACTTCACTTACGAGACAATATTCTTTTTTCTTTTACAGTATAGCCGGTTCATTGCTGCCATATTGATAGAAAGTCATAGATCGCAATGAGAGCCAATTCTAAAGCTACTACAATATACATTTGGACAAAGTGGATATAATATTGCTACTAGGAGCAACACCATTCAAGGCAAAGACGAAGTCTTTTCCGTCTTTCAAAATGATACAACTTACTAAGTTTGCTGAATTGATTTCATTTCTTGGCGTAGGCGCGCAGCACTGCTGCAATGAGTTTGTGCCTCAAAATTGCGGACTAGTTCTCTTTTTTTAACACCTACTATGGCGCCAAGTGAAATAAACTGATAACTTACCCGTTATAGACGCCTGTAGTAATCTCAAGTATTTGCTTGAAGAGTCAGTTTGGCAGTGTGGTACTGGCCTGAGTAGGCTTTTTCAACAAGTTAGAAAAGGTTTGGTCGCAGCCGGCAATTTATCATTGTACAAGAGAATCGCATCATCGTTTCTCTCATGTGATGATTATTTTAAGCATGCGCAAAAATGAGAGGTAAACTCTTCGAAATCACTCAATTGTAAGCTAATGAATGATTCGCTAACTCTGATTATCCATGTTTTTCATTTCAAGGACTTGTTGCGCTCAGCGTCGTCCTTGACGGTTGACCAAAAATATTCATTTGGATTGAGCATAGGTAGAGATATATTAGACGCTCCGTGTATTTCGAGGTGCCATCAACCTCATGAATAAGGATATTATCCATTGCCGAGGAATAACTTTTCATCTGCTCATGTTTATCGACCTCCTTCATTATCACCTTAAAAAAACCGACAGTAATGCCCAGTTGCTGTTCCTGTAATTGTAAGCTCCGAATGGCTACTCGGCTTTTTTTTCTTGGCGGATGGAGGTTTCTAATAGCTTAAATCCCTCAAACTTCTGGAGCAATCGTTCCATCGGCTATATTACGCCAATTGAACAATTATACTGATGCAATCTAAAATAGTTTCTTCTGCCCCTCACTGAGGAAACGCGGACAGCAACACCGTCTATGCTTCGTAAAAATGCTCATCAGGTCCCTTTTCACACTATAAGTCTCACTTTTATACTGTTGTCCGGGTGGATTGGGCATTATCGCTTTAGCATTGCTTCTTTCACATGGATTCTACCTTTGTTAACATACGACTTTACAATTTCTGGGAAAGTCTTTGCTTTGTATACTAGTCGGCCACATGTTTCCCAATATTCCAGAAATTAATTTCATTTCTGGTAACAGTGCGCCGTCCCATAACGCGGGTTCTTTCAACGTCGTGTAGTAGTAGCAATAGGTCGGTGCACTTTCCTTCTCCCTCTCATTCCGCAAAGATCTGAGCATCAATAGAGAACAGATGTTGGACTGATTTATTTCCATCGGGAGAAGTGCCGGATAGACCAGTACAGAGGTGACCTTTGACAATGAGCATAGAATAAAAGAGTTGCAGTTCGTTCCTCCGGTATATCCATGCATTGATAACATAGGGCGGCAGGATTTTGCTTTTACGAATTTGCTTTGCAACGCAATCACCCAGAAAGGGCGCATTTCCTTTGTAGATGAACGGGCACGGGAAACGGCATGTACGGCATCCGCTTCCCGAATTCAACCGTTACCGCCACATCCAGAAGATAGGTTCCCAACCAAAGAAAGCTAACGTTTGACTAGCCACACTCTTGCTTTATTGTTCTACCTTTACTGTGGTTGTTCTATTTCCCACGGTTGTGTTGTGTACATAATGTGTAGCGAGTGCTAAAAAGGGGGACTCCAGGTGGTCAAAGGGAATAGGTTGCACAGATCATGCCTCAATGATCTAATACGACCTTCTTTTTAAGGGGATGGTTAAGGTTGTCAGGCCATTCACGTTTCGGGAACTCAGCTCATTTCTTAGATTAATGACAAACAAGGAATAGGTACCTCGGCGTCATGTAGTATAAAAATGAAAAAGAAGGTTTAGCGCGCAGGGAAAACAAAGTTTTTTTTTCTCTTGTAAAAGAAATGAATTACAAAATAAACATTAATGATTTATTGCGTTTTTTTTTTTGGGGGGAGAAAGAAAAGAAAAAAGGAAATAAACTAAACCTATTATGTATTTTTTTAAGTGAAGAAAGTAAATTTTCTAAGAAAAGAGGATTGTCTATGTGTCAGAAAAAAAGGTCTATCATAGGATGTACACTAGGAAAAGGAGAGGGAAGGAAGGGAAGAAAATAATTTTTCTTTTTCGTGCTTTTCCATAAGGGCATAACAATAAATAAACAAAGCAAAAAGGAACGAAAGAAATGAGTGCTTTTTTTTTGTGTGTGTGTGTGTGTGTGTTTAGACGTGGATAGGTGTCGAAAGGGATGGGCGGCGAACGGAGGAGGAAGCGGAGACGGCGGAGCAACTTGAGTTCGCAGATGCCACGCTAGATCGTCTCCGCGCGATGCGACGATGATCATCCTTTGTCGGGATGACTGTGGATGAAGCGGCGGTAGAAGATGAGGAAGAAGAGGTTGGGGGAACAGGTGATCGCACACGTTCATGATCAAACAGTTCAATGTCTTCTCCACCAAATGTAAAATGTTCCACCAAGAATTCTTCCAAAGATGAACTGCTGTCGGAGCACTGTTCGCACATTGTCTTTGCTGTTGTTGTGTGTTGGCATGGTGCACGGGAACGTGGCGAGATCGGGGTGGAGAGAGACGTGGGTCGGGAATAGAACTTGATCGAGTCAAATGAATGGCCTCGGAAAGTGGATGACAGTGGTGAATTGGGATAGTGGTTGTTAGGTAACATCAGTCGTCGTGGCAGCCGGCCAAGCACATGGGTTGATCCTACGGCCTGACCCTGAACAATACGGAGAAATTGCTGTTCATCAAAATACTTGAGGGCCGCCCACGCCGGGTTCAAGAAGGAAAATTTTTTCTTCAGGAGACCGAGTTTCTCTGGAACAACACACACATGTCAGTCCAAAAAAAAAAAAAAAAAAGGAAACTTACGTTTGCCAATACCACCATGCGACATCATACCATGGAGTGGCTTGTCTGGAGCAGGCAACGTGCCCTTGGTTCCTTGTTTCAATGGTGCTTTTCCTTTGACCAACCGGCAAATATTACGTGCGATACAAACACCGGAAATGGTGGCGGCGTAACCCGTTTTTTCTTCGACAACATTTGTCACATCACCGCCGGCAAAAAGATGTTGGTACTTGAAATGGTCGACTTGCAGGGTTTGTTTCACACGAATACGGCCCCAGTGATCGAGGGAACTTTCAAGAGGCACCTCGTTGGTACATGACATGAACAGATCACTGTTTGGGCGTGTACCCGTCGCCATGAACACTTTGTCATAGCCGCTGTAAACCCGACCGCTGGAACCCAGATAGGAGTTGTTTTCTGCCGAATCAAAATCGATAATGCGCTCGTTACACACAACCTCGACGCCAAGCTCCGTGAGGTACTGGTTTGCTTTGGTCTGCTGGCGGTCATCGCTACGGTTGACAACGTTGGGATGGGATTCGATCAGAGTGACGTGTTTATGCGGATGAGGGCCTGAAAACGTATGTTGTGTAATTTCGGAGGCCAATTCGCATCCCACAAGACCTCCCCCTGATTATGCAACATGAATAAGGAATCCCTTTTTTTTTTTTCTTTTGTTTTTGCTTACCAATGATTAGCACGCGACGTGCTTTTTTTAACTCTTCGTGGACTTCCTCAAGTCCGGATAAACGGTAGAGAGAGGATACGTCCGTGGACTTGAGTTGACTAGAGTAAGAACTGCCAGTTGCCATAACCAGATAGTCAAATTCAATCTAAAAAAAGTCATGGGGGGTTAATATTGATGTGTTTTCTTTTTTTTACTGGCAGGGTCCGTGGGTGCAACACACGCGTGTTTTGTCCCACACGTGCTCCCTGCTTGTATTACAAAGAAACTTTACCTTTTCGTCATTCACAGTGACGGACGTAGCGTCATCGCCGATATCATCCACATAGCCTATGATGACTTTTCCGTTACGAACATAGGCATCGTGACGAACACGAAGTGAGCTCGATTGCTCGGGATTAACCAGTTTCTTGACAATGCCTGGTGTGTACTCGAATGAATCTAGTTTATGCCAACAGCATGATTTTTTTAATTCATCGGAACATCACTCGAGATCACTTACCTTTTGTATCGATCAATGTGACATGAAAGAGTGGCATGGGATCTAGAATAGAGGCAACAGTAAAGCCCTTCAGATATGGTATAAGTGCACGATTCATTACAAGTAGCCTGTTTTAAACTTACCGTAAAGCCGCCGCCGATTATGACGACACGTTTTTGCATTTTCTGGGGTTTGTTAATAGCACTAAAATAATGATAGCAGTTTAGAGAATCGCATGATAAACCTAAGTTTCCCTCTATAGTGTAACCTACTCGATCGGAAGATCCTTGGTTTGGGTGAACTCCGTTAGCTTGGTTTTCTAAAAAGAGAAAAATCAATTGTTTAAGCCCTTAAACCCGCTATCATATGAAAAAGAAACGTACGAGCATTTCCAAAACTTGAGCTTCTGTGTCTTTTAGAATGGCGACTGCTTCTGCCCGGCTCAGAATAGCCCATTGTAACGACTGAATTTCATGTCGAACTTGATCTTGTGTTGTCACGTTTAATTCCAGGGGGGCTCCGTTGGCAATAAACGTTTTGTATATTCTTTATGATACAGAAAAAGGTTTGAACACGGCTAAGCTATCAAACTTTGTTTACCTGTGAAGCATACTCTCAAGATTTTTTGAATCATTTTCATGTCTTAATTGGCTCATCGCTTCAATAAAAAGTAAATTTTCATGGGACCATGAATCTCTTAGGAAAGATTCAAAGGCTCGTAATAATTTGGGACAGGTCAGCACCGTATGCAACGAATACTGTCGTTCAGATGCATTGCTGTTAAGTGATATTAACGAGGGTTGTGGCGATAATAATCGTGATGGTGTGTGTGATCGCTGTATGACAGGCATATGTGATAGAAGGAAGGAACAATAACCAGAAGAGAAGAGGAAGAAGAAGGAGAAAGAATATATGTCTTTATTTGAATACCTAACAAACAAAGTGGAGATTGAACTTCATTTCATTTGAGTGGCGTGTTTACCAAAACCGAAATGCAAATGACACTACGTAAATTCCATATCGCATGATTTCCTCCCATCCAATCGGATCCCTCGCCCCACACGTTGGTATATACTTGATCTGTGTTACCACTTCTTCTTACCAGTTCTTCTCTCCACTCTAATTTTTATTTCGGGGAAAGTTGTATTATCTATTTGTATCTTTTTTTGGCAGTTTTGTTTCGCTGTACTTTTTTTTTTTGCTTCTGAATTTTTTTTTTCATCGCCGTTACCACACTGGTCGGGAATCATGTTTAGCCATATCAATAATTCGCCAACCTCCCGTCACCGGATTCTGGAGGTCCTCCATTTCCTTAGTCAACACACAGGCGTACGTCACTTGTTCAATATGATCCTAAAACTGTGTGAGATTTCCATGCATCAGCGCCAACTCAGATAATCAACTTACTTCTTTTCCATACACGATTTCCCGCGTCTTTGCATTTCTAAATAGAATAATCTCCTGCGTGCGGAATGATAGGACGAAAACCGGAATGTCGTTGTCCAAAATTTTGGCGGTAACCAACTACAATGGCCACGTTGTTAAAACTCCTGTGTTCTAATTTAGATCGCCGATACCCTACCTCCACATCGCGAAGATCCTGAATCCGGCAATCACTCACAAGGCCCTGTTGAACTTGTGCTTGGATAAGAGCCGTCAACACGTTATATGTCTAGCCACGCGAAAAAAAAAAAGAATCAGTCTTTTCTTCTTTTTTTCGCGATTGCCCTCTATTATGCTTACCGCTTCGGAGCACCATAATTTCAAAGTCTCCACATCACCCTTGAGGTAAGCTTCCATCACCTCCGGTACAATATAACGCCGAGCCTCCGTCATGAATTTGTCCATGTTGAAAGTCGGGTCAATTGCCTGGAAAGCACGAATAGCTTGAGCCTGATCGGATTCTTCAAAAATAGAACCTATCGAAATAAAAAAAAAACATTGGTACCCGTGTTTTCAGCCATTCTGTGTTCAATGCTTACCGAAGGCTTCCGACACACGATCGGTAAATGCACGGGTATACGACACGAAGAGATTGTCTGACTCTTCATAGTTCTTTCGTGCTCTGAAAATGCCTTGCATGACAGGATTATCTTCCTTGAATTTGTTCCAGCTTTCCTTCCACTTCGAATCTTTGTGCAAAACCATATTGGCACCAGCAGTTGGATCTTCTGTCACCACCTTTCTAGCCCCTGGGCCAGATGTACTCGCCGCCTGGGCCTCTTCTCGCAGCTTTCGTCTGGTCTCCTTGTCCACAAATCCTGTGTACCGACCACTTTCATCCTTCACCACCGTTTGGAATGATTCTGAAATCTTTCCAACCACCTCACTCTTTCGAAGCGGATCGGTTGACTTGTGAATATTCTCTGCAGCCTTTTTGATCGTCTCTGACGACTGTTTGGCAAACTCCGTCTCACTGGCCTTTTTGAATGACTCATTGAAACTCTCGCCAACCTTGCTTGCTGTTTGTGAAATCTTCTCCGAAGCCTGTTTGATTCGTTCTGTATGGGCCGATTGTTGAACCTAACCACACGACACAAATGAGTCTTTCCCACCGATCCCTTAGGTAAGAGCTCAGGTTTACCTTTGCCTTCTCAAACATTTCTTTTGCCTTCTTCAATGTTTCACTGTCAGAGAACTTGGAGGACGATTCATCCTGCAACGATTTAACACCCTTTTGAAGCTCCTCATTTCGCTTCCACTGCTCCTTAATGCTGTCCACGAACGCTTTTAACGGAGAACTGTAGTGGCGAACACCTCGGGGAGCCACAGGAGAAACAATACGCACTCGAGAGGTGGTCGATAAAAGCGTTCTGTATGCAGACATGTTTTTCTTGCTTCGAACCAGGGAGGGTGTGAAAACTGAACAAAAGATGTCCTTCGTCACGGGAGCCGACAAGTGGCTTGTTTCGGAAGACTTCGCTTTCCTGGCCAATCGCAGAGGAAGACAAGTGCCGAGTTCCATATTTGGGATCCAGGGACCCTAAATCATTGGTGGTGACAAGTTGCAAGCACAAAACATTTGAACTACAGGCAGTTTCACTACCTGTACAATGACCGACAATGCAATTCACTAGAAAGGAGAAAAACGCCTGCATACTCAAAACATGCTATAATAATTATCATGATCTAACCATCCTATTTTTCCCTCCACCACATTTGAATTCGTCTGACTTTCGAATAACTCTACTAACTTCCTTAAAAATTTTTTGGTTCCTGTTCTTCCCACGATGGAAAAGATCCTCGTTGCAATTTCCAACAGCTTGGTATTGAGAAGGCTTTGTCAGTAATTTTACTTCTTAAAGAAATAGCCGAAAGTTGGTAATCGATGGGATCACAGCAGCGGAATTTGACTGTAGCCAAGGATTTTAGAATATCTCAAATGGCTGAGCTGAAGGATGTGAAATTTGAAGTGGGCCTGTACCCTTTGGAACACGGTTTCTTGAGAGGACGCTCCTCTATCATCCCTTATATGCGCCACAATTGGTACTATGGCCAATTGTAAAGCCTTCGCGTCTGATACGGCTTAGATAGAAGGGATTTTCGCGACGGAGTGTAAAGCTGCTTTTTTTTTTTAATTCACCTACATATCGCTGTGCATATCTCTAAAGAAACTCTAGAATGCTGATATCGATTGATAATCCTTTTGAATTAATCAAGTATTATTCATCCTTTTTGCCGTGATCATCCTGAAGGTTTAGAAACTTGATTTTATTAATAGCTGAAGATTTCAACTGTTATAGTTTTGAATTATCAGTAGGAGATGCTTGCGATTGGTCTCTCGGGCAGTATCGGATATTTCATTTGCATGTCCAGCCTGCGCGACATTTAGATTTTAAGGCGTTCATGTGTACTGGATACAATGGCTGTTCGCGTATGTTTCATTGGGTGTGCATTTGAATAAAACAATTTATGACATCTGATATTACTTCAAAGAGTTCGCTTTTATCCTTAATAGACTGATCTCGCCATTATATGCACTATATTATATACATTATTTTCAGAAAATATAGATGCTTGTTCCAAAGAAAAAATGCATGTTACCGAAAATGAATTTCTGATAACATGAACAAGTGATTAATCTGTTACTTCCAGTTAAAATACGATTGAGATATAGCATTCATCATTTGTGCATATTTCTTACAAACCGAGAAAAAAAAAGACGCCATCGCATTCATCAATGTTCTTGTATAGTTGTGTCTTCTTCCATTTTCAAACGATCCTCAGGCATTTGTATCTTACAACCAGCATGTGAATAACAGATTCCCTGCGATCTTTTTGAAGTGCCGATCAAACCTACAAAAGAAAATCGTATCGACTATGATGATAGCTAAACATTAATGGATAGTTACATTGCCATTGACCCTCCAACCTACCAAGTCCCAACTTCCCCTACTATCCCATCAGCCACACCCGAAAGATGCATGCTTTTTGGAAACGGTATGTTATGGGGATGTGTGGGTGTTTTACTCATTGCTTCGCGTTGGATTATGCGAACAAGTGGAATTTACCATTTACCTCGTAGACTCGAGCCAGAGTTTATTTGTACAGAGTCGGCTCGGGCCAAAAGCTTATTCAAGTCGAGTCAACTTGAGCCAAAAGCTTATTTGGGCCGAGTCAAAAGTTTATTCGAATCGATCCGTAGTGATTTCTATGGACAATATCTTGTGCTGTTGAAAGGTGAAGCCCAAACAAAATTTGAAAGTGATGCGTTAACCACAGAACAACGAATGTTACGTGAAGAAACAAAATATTACCCAAATAAGCGCTCTACCGCTGTCTGCTGTTCCTATTGGTGTCATTGATGAAACAAAAAGCGTGTCCTCATAGACTTCGATGAGCTATTGATAAGTATTTTTTCTTATAATCACCAAAATTTCTTCGGAACACGTTCTGAAGAGCGCCTTTTCATACTAAAAACCACTACAACGTACGCATTTAAGCAATTCCAGATTACCCTTCGTATCGCTCCGACCCAATTTACAGACTACATAGGTTGGCCTATTCGCTGCTTCCCTTGTTTCTTCCTCATTATGAACGTGGGAATGGTCCTAGATTACATTGTCTCCGTCCCGTAGATGAGACTTGATAGTGTAGCAGCGGCACTATTTAACGTTAGCACAGATTCAGTAGATGATTTGCCTTTAACGGATGACCCAAGTATAGAATGCCTGGCTAATAGGTCTAGTATCTTTGCCCTAAAGATATACCAAATCGAAAGAACCCGTTAGCTGCCTGCTTTCTTGATAAATGTCGTACGACTGCCGTTCACGGTGTGCTCATCTTCATTATCAGCGGGGATCCTCAAGAACGCCATAGAACCATCTGGTACCAACACTGCGGGATCAGAATAACGTGGTTAGAATTGTCTTTTTCACACGTTGCTTACAACGCTGAATTGGTTGTCACGATGGTAGCAGAAGCACTTTTTACTGCCTAAATTGCACCATCACCACCGCAGCCTCTGCCTGCTTCAAAACCACTGGAACTGAATGTTGTATCTCCGGGAAACACGTCTCGTTTGATGTATTCACATGTTAGAACTATTTTTGCAAAAGCCTCCACTTTTTTTTTTAAAAAAAAAAAGAAGATATATTGAATTCACTTAGTGAGTGTGAACGTTTTCCATTCTGGTGGAGTTGTATACTATTTTCAGAACACAGTGTCCCTAGATTTGGCGTTTCTGTGAATAAATTATATTGTAACATTTCACAAAATGCGACTTCACTTTTTGGAAAAAGGTGTATAATAAACAAAGTGAATAATGAGAAATTTGGGGGTATGCTATAAGTGATTCGCACCCCCAAACTTCATAAGACTCATGAGCTTTACAAAATCCCATCAGAGATGCACCGCCGTTTATTTCAAATTTTTCCTATGGTAAAATTCTCCATAATTAGCATCTAACTTGTTTCGCAAAGTAATATCCTGACTTTCTTAAAAGAGGTTCTTTAAAATGTTCCTAAAAGTTCCGGAACTATTTGGACACTAAATAAGATTGACCATCCGCTCTGAGAACTTCTGAAAACATAGTCCGCCAGGTGTTGCCCCTGCACCTTCGGAGTGCAAACAGCGGGATCCAGTTTACTGGGGTAGGCTACTACGGCGATCAACTCATTTTTTGGGTTATGTGGATGACGATCCTACCCTGATCCCGTTTCACAATAGACCAAAATATGACTCACAGATCGATGGCAACCAGTAGTACAAGAAAATGTATCGTCAGAGTTTTTGAATAGAATCAACATATGTCATTACATAACAGATCTTTGGAAGTTGTGTTCTGTTAATGCTATACTCTCCTTTGCGCAGTACTGGAGTTTGGTCTATGAGCATAAGTGGACGGGCGCATACTCATGTCTCATCTATTTGAAAAGTATAGCCATTGAGCACCAAGTTCTTGCAAACCTTTCGTATAGAAAACATCGAAAGATTTTTTCCAGATCTTGGCGTAACTTACCAACAACATCTTCAATCCTTATGAGTAGTCATTAGGCTGGAAGGAAGGACGAAAAAAAGCCTTGATCTGAGTAAAGTGGTTGTATGTCTACATTTCAACACGATGAACTGTCGGAGTATATCAAATCAATATTTAGAAGACAACGATAAGATAAGAAAAAAATCGGATTGCACAAAAGAAATCCTGAATTTCCTCAGAGGGGTTTGCTCCAGCCAAAACAAAAAAAATTTTTTTCTTGGGTCGTTATAAGCCATCAAACTTGCTGCTTACCATACTATGATCGTCTTAACGATATATATCACTTACAAGCCAACTACTATTATCGACAGAGGTAATGATGCGAATGAACAATTGGCTTAGTATGGCGCAATTTCAGAAATCTGAGAGGAAACTAAACGTGATTAGAATGAATTAAACTTGTTCAATCATTTAACTTCCTTTCATCGAAAACAGCCTTAATTTAAGGTATACCCTAGACATCATTATGGTTGAAATAAATCCACAGGACGGATCAGGGATACAAAACCTGTCGAATATACATAGCAAGGGTCAATAGCAACATTGCTCTATCTTCATATCAGAGAACGGCATCCGTATGTTGCGCGTGTCCATGAAGGCACTTGCGTGCTTGCACTTTGTCGTCCGCAGGATCAACATCTTCATGAAGGTCCTTTGTATATACTGTTTATACGCAGCAATCAGCGCCATTTGCACACCACCTTAAAGCATTTGCCTTTTGCTCCAAGTGATATTATGCTTTAGGAGTGACTCTTAAAGCAGACTTTGATATTTGAAATTGTCTTTCGCAGACAGTCGCAACAGCCCACCCTATCCAGCCATGGGCGTTGTTTTTCTTAGACAATCGCCAATGCTAACCCGTAGCATTTGCGAAAAAAAAAAAAGACACATGTTGTGGTCCATTTTGTGTAAGATATATTACTTATCTCATCTTAGGGTTTCAAAGGCGCGCTAAAAATTGTCGATTACATATATCTACATAATACAGTACCAAGGCTTCTAGCTTTGATAGAATTCAGACGGAACGATAGAGCAAAGATATCTTTCGTGCATAAGCACTCCAACACGATAAACCTCGTAGACAATACACTTTATCAGGACTCTTTTAGTTTGTTATACAACTTGCATAGTGTATACAATGGATTTAGTTAGTTTGATATGGTAGTGCATTATGCACATGAAGGTGGCAGATGGACTTGCTCGCAAGGGTCAAGGTTGGTGTTACCATCTCCAATCTTTCGTCCAGGGAATTCGGACTCGATGGTAGGAACAGCACTGGAGTTGGCGATGAAACAGACAGAAGCAAAAAGAGTGACGAAGATGAATCGTATACTTACAACTTGATACATGAAGCAGAAGGACACTTGTTGATATTTTATACAGTTTCTTAGATGCGGTATCTGTTTAACGTTTCTGTGTGGTTTTCTTTATACTAAATTAGCAAATTGCGTTACAAAAGCTGGGAAAAAAAAAATAGTATTCTTCTTTTTTGAGGACCTTCTCACTTGCAACCTTCTTTGTACCTGCCTCCTTCTTTTGTCAGTTTCTGCAATCTTTTTTGTGGTTTGATCCCCGGAGCGTACGAGCTTTTCACATATCTTGTGCATCGGTATTTATCAATAATATCAATCTACCTCCGTCTATTCCTGTCAGAAGCACTTGTCTTCACTTGGTAAAACATGCTTGTATTGGGATTGTTTGTACAATTATACGGCGATGGTTGTTTCTGCCAAAGAGTCCGAAAATATGTCAGAGGATACTGAGGCATTCTTTCTACCCTTCCTGGTCCAATAAGAGCTTCTACCAAAAAATAAATTACATTTGTGCAACTTTTATTTCAAAGTCATGGGTCCATATTTGACAAGTAATGACTAAATACTAGCTCCTCAGCTTGTTCAGCTTTTACTTCCAGGAAACATTTCTGTGTGTTCAGAAACAAATTGAGCGATTGAGTCATTACCCAATTTTTTGTCATAGCTTTCTCAGTAAGTCATTGGCTTTATCTCTTTGTTATCCTTGCTCTTTCAGCCCATTTCATTTTAATTCTGTTTCAAATGGGAGGTGTGTTCACTTTCTGCGTCTGTGCAAAGTTAAATGTCCGATTAAGTCGGCTTCCACAGACAAGACTCGTCGCTGTCTAAACGATCTAAGAACGTAGCACCGAGACTCAATTCAATCAAAAACATCGAGCAGTTTGTTTATCCGAATGCTCATGAATGCTTGTGCGCAGAAAAATTGTATATAAAACAAGTGTGAATGACTGATAGTGACATGTCCTGTAACTGTGTCGAACGCATTTATTTATAGCTATATATAATCAAGCTTTTCATTTCAATTAATTAAATTAATGCTGATCTCAGTGGTATTGAGATGCGTATCGCCATTGCCCGGTCAATTCTAACCTCACTCGCTCGTCAATGGTAAAAAAAAAACAGGGTACATGCCTAGAACGTCTCCAGAGCATAGGAATCCCAAGTCGTTTTAGGATTATCCTGCCTTTAGTATCCTATTTAACTAATACAGACTGCTAAGCAGCCTCGCTTTATTCGTAATCAACGCCGTCTTAGTCCTCAGTACTGAAAGTTAGTTTTAATGAAATAACCTCTATAAGCTATAGTTTGTGTAGGATCGACAGCTTTCTGTGAAAAGCGTAGCCCTGTCTGGCCAGAAGCTGACAGCTTTTTTAAGGCTACCAGGAGATCTTGTAAGCATGACAATATACAGAGGTTTATAAACTGAGCTAAATAAAAGTGAGTACATCAGGCGATTTCTACACGCAGTCCGACATTGATGTCCAACAATTGGATTTTTAAGGAATTGTAATACCTAGTACCAGTCTACATTTGTCGTTTGAATGTAAACAAGTATCCTTCTTCAATATCTTATTTGGCTCCAATTAAGAATATGACAACTGCTATAAATACTTTCAGAAGGTGCTAAATTTAAAGTTTCCTTTGCAGAACTAATGGTTCAAACGCAGTGAAAAGTAAAACATTTGAGCATTTTAATATGGATTGAATATAAATGGCGTAAGCTATAATACGGGAGATGGTGTCATATGGTAATTTATTGGGCGGCTAGGCACTGAGGGGGCGGAGGGATTTTTTCGCAAGGGTCAAGCTTATAGTCGCGTTCACGAAGAGCTGCTCTGTTGCACTCTGGAGGTGGAGGAATCCAGTCGCAGGGGTCAAGCTTCGCCACTGGGTTTGCGAATTTCTGGCTGGCAGCACACTCTGGAGGTGGGGGAATTCGCTCACAAGGGTCAAGCTTATAGTCGCGTTCGTTCAAATTGGTTGGAACGGCATTGACGGTAGCAATGAGGAGAGCCACAGCGGAAATAGCAAGTCCAGTAAAGCGCATGTTTGATTAGAAGAAAATACTAGGTAGCTTGGACATGGAAAAATCAATGTCTTTTATACAGTTTTTCGAGGTTGCAATAGATCTTAAGCTTCTCTGTGTCTCACTCCAAATTTGGAAGGACGGTTTTACCCAGAATCCGTGTACCTTTTAGTAAGTCTAGTCATAATAAGCATATATTGTTACTACATTAACTGTTTGTACATCATTTCTTGTACTATGCTTGACTTCTTATCGTTCTTTTTGTGTTCCTGTTTCCTCTACAAGTCTTTTGAATGAAGAAGTGCCAAACTAAAGACAACCTAGAAGTTGTGGATATATTTCCGCGCAGTGACACGTACCACATACTCTGTGTATTCAGTAGCATCGGTTTGAGAAAGTATCGTTTGTCGCTCTAGAATACAGGATAAAATACATACCATCGTACATTACAGTGCAGTGCCTAACCGGAACCTTTGCTGAACTGTCCGTCGACCTTTATAGCCAGTTTAAAGTCTCTGCTAGTAGTAGACCGTTGGGTTACGCATGGTAATACAAGGTTGTTTTACGTGAAAATTTCCTCTCCTGGTTGAAGATCTCTTTCCCTGTGGTAAGAAGACATGGAGCTTCTTAAACACTAAAAGCGCGCACGTTCTCATTATCGCTTCGTTTTTAGTTTCTGTATAAGGTAATAGAAACAGTCGCAATCAAATATGTTCATGGATGGATAATCAGTACTGTATTTGTCTCTTCAATTTCTGATGCAGACAATAACGGAGTGCCAAACCTTATGTGAAAATCGTAGACACTGAAGAAATTACCCAATAATTTCCCAACGAAAACAGATGAAGCTTATTTAAAGTTTCTTCCAAATCCCTAAAGCAAAAGACTTGATATTTCATAGTAAAACGTTTAGTTATGGATAACACAGCTATTTATGTGTTTTCCTATTTGTTTGCGACCATCGCTAATGTATTTTGCGTGCCATTTCTGCGTTGGCTACAAATAGATTTTCTTAATAACGCACGTTTATTTTGTCTCTAGCACCCAAGCCGGATCCGTCCTGAGCGCAAAATTTATCTTGAAATGGATAAAGCGTAATCAATAAACGTTATAAAGAATGGCAAACGCTCATTTAATAGAGAAAAGTGACAAACAAAAGAATAGGTCATAGTGAGGATTCTTTATTAATATCTTTTTGTTTTAACCTCGAGAGACGGTTGTGAAGTCAACTGTCTCCGGTCGACCGTCCTGCTTCTCATCAGTAACACGATTCGCATCTTCATGGTGCTTTCTTGAGTCTTTTCGGGAGTGTTTTTCGTTTAGAGGAACTGTCGTATAATCAACTATCTTTGGTCGGCCGCTCTCCTCCTTGCGTACACCAGCACTCGTATCTTGAGGTGAAACCTGATTGCCCGCCTCGGTCACATCTTTGGCCTGTACGGCACTTGCAGCACTCCCGGCTTCTTCATTAGCACCTGTGTTGACGGGGAGAGCAACAACAGTAGCAATAGTGTAGATTGCAAATACAGCAAGCAAGGTAAATCGCATGATGGACAATAGAGTAGAAAGGATGAAAAGATACAGCTCTTTTATGTAGTTTTTGTCTCCACTATCTGAGGAAATATCGCGGTCCAGCAGCATCATCAAAATATAACTGTATCAAATGTGCATAGATCTGCATGTATGATGCACGCCATGTATCAATGCGCTAGTATATGCCGTGTCACCAAAATGCTGGGCACATCTTCATGTCATCTGTTATACTTTGTGCATAGAACTACAGGGTACCATTACGGGTGTAAGTTGCTCTTCCTAAACAGAAAGGGATTATTCTCTTTGCAGAAAACACGTACATTAATGAGCGAGACTACTGCTTTTAGTACGTTTTGCTTTTTCGTAAACATTTGATTATACAGAGCACCTTTCTTGGATATTCAGTTAACTCTATCTGCTTTTCTTTTGTCCCACTTCCATACACGTAATATAAGGTTTCTGAGATTGTTCCCCATCGCTAGAAAGTTGTTAATATTAAAAAGTTGATGCCTGTGCTTATCTACATTCTGTATTCAAAGTTGAACCTTCTTTCTTCGTTGGTACATTAAAAATAGCTATCTAAAATTTATCCTTACACATGGTGTTTTCCATATAAACTACGTTTTCATTTAGTGACCGTGAATGCTGTTCTTTTCAAAATATATACATTCTTGTCCATGCTTGAATCAATGAAAAGGAAAAACCTTGTGACATCGAAAAACAAAGTAAAAGGATGAAAAGGGAAAAGGTTAGGGGTATTTTGTTACATATGACTATGTTAATTTTAGTGGTTCTCAAGAAACCTAAACATTGGAGTTCATCGTCATCAAAATCTTCAGCGTTGGAATGAACAGGTACACTATCCAGCGCAACACATCAAGAACAGCTTGGCCTGTTCCTACATAGGTGGATAAAGTGGGGCCCAGGTTTGCAGAAAAGTTAATGTTTGTCACAGATTGCCTCGGGAATAGACCGAACAAACACAGTATAGTTTGTGCGGGCAAAGGTTGCAATTGGCGCCTGCATGTACTATCATGCATGTACGGTCCATATGAACCATCCTTTGGCGTTATCCCTGTTTCTTTAATATGAGGAATTACTGTGACCAATTTTCATGTTGGCTCTCCATAGACAGCAACTGATCGTATCACCGAAAACCATTCATAGCATGGTGTAAGCTTTATCCATTGAGATCAAATGGTGACCCATCCCGCATGTTATGACTCCCATTTCGGTCGTCAGTAGATATCTGTATTAACAATAAGGTCAATGGGCCAAAGCTTTCTACTTGCGACTGTAATGGCGGATGTGTCAATAGAGACCTACAACATGATGCACAACCATGGCGTATATACATTTATTTTATTTTGAGATAAGGCCCCCACACTTGGTGCATGTGATGTTTTGAAAATACTAACAAGATTAAAATAAAGATCCCAGTGACAAAATCACAATGGATAATGGACAAAAATAAGGTAGGTCTATTTTCAGAGTTCAATGGCAAAGGGTGGGAAAAGGAACAAGGCATGACTTGGTCAACAACATAGAGCGTGGACTTTATCCAAGCTGTTATTTCAAGTTGTTTCCATAAATGTAAAGATTCTTCTGCCAAGGTTTATGAGGAGTTGCCGTTTCAAAAAGTTTCACCGCAAAATAAAAAAATATTGTTACCGTAATAGCAATTTTGTATTTTTTGGGAAGGTGTCGCAAAAAAGTAAAATACAAAAAAAGGAAAGAAAGGGAGGGGACGGGTAACAAAAGTAAGGGTCCTGGTCAACTTAGTTTATTTTGCCCAAATCAAAATAGTTAGCATACTAGAATAGTGGTATAGCGATGAAGGAAACGGATAAGCAATAAATTAGAATAAAGGAAAGGAAAAACAAAACAGATGCATCAGTCCGTCTTTTTTAAAGCAGATCTAAGGGTCTCTTCAATTTTGATTTTTTCATCTGGTGTCATTTGGATGACGACGGACCAGCGTCAAGGGAGGAGGAGGCATCGAGAGAAGGGACTGCTGTTGCAGAGGTGGGAGGGGGTGGGTATGGACCTTCGTTAGGAGGACGCATGTAGGGATAACCTGCTCCCATGTAAGCGTTGGAAGGGTAACGCATCGATCCATCCGTAGATGATACTTCACGAGACCAAAAAGGTGCTTGTTGTTTTGGTGTCTCTGTTTCCGCTTTAACGTCACTACCAACATAAGGATTCTGCTGAGTAGGATGATACATGCATTCACTGCTAGTCTGTTCTTCACGTCCATTGAAGTATGGCGTATTAGATGTCATCGATGGGTAAGAAGAATGAGCTGCATGTTGTTGCTGTGGTTGTTGTTGCTGATGTTGTTGTTGAGGAGGAGGGATATTATATCCTTCGCTACGGAGTGTCTGGTTTTCCGAACGTCCATTGGAGACCATGGATGGATAGGCCACGGGATAAGGGTAGCTTTGATAGGGTGAGTATGGACCAAAATCCGTGACAGGTGAAGTGGGGAGACTCATGTATCTTGGATGATGCGGCATGTACTTTTCACCTGCACCAACAGAGGGTGGCGGTGGCGGTGGCGGCATAGCATTGGCCGCGGCGGCAGCGGCAGCGGCAGCAGCAGCAGCAGCAGCGGGGCCCTGTGGAGAAAAGCTTGAGGGTGCTCCTGCATCCATACTTCGATAGCGTGTGTGAGAATCGGCATAATGTCCCGGGCTGCGTCCTCGTACCACCAGTGGTGAGGACGTCGTGGTAGCCACTCGGAAAGTTTTTGCGGTGGATGTATTGCAGTACAAATCTACAACAATTTCATAGTACTGTTGCGCTGCACGTCGCTTGCCATTGTTTGCAGTAGCAGTTTTAAATTGCATGCGTTCAAATGTGACAATGTTATGGTTGGACCCGACTGAGGCTAAATGAAGATTCCCGCCCGCCCGCACAGCGCGCGGTTCAGGGATCATTTGCGGGCCCTTGTCTCGTTTTGGTGTATGCTGAACCAATTCAATCTTCTTGTCACCGTTTGCCACACGGGCGCTGACGCCAATAGAAAAGTAATCAACCTGGTGAAGTTCCTGATTCTCTGTACGCACCAAACATGGCACCTCAGGTCCGTGCAACATGAAATTGGTGCCGTGGACATCAAAAGTGGAGCTAACTTGGAAATAGTTGCGACGGTAACAAGTCCAGTCTTGGTCTGCCCGAAAGAATCCTCTGTCCATCTTCACATGAAGTTGAACTTGGTACCTTTTCGTTTCCATTTCTGTCAATTACTTACTCTCTCTTACATGTTTTCCCGGACTTACCCATTTGTTTGATCCATATTCCATAGATCGAGCAATTGCTTTGTTGGTGAGAAACAAGGACCGGCCTCGAATGTAAACATCGATGATTCCGTTCTCCGCCGTCTAATGGGTGCCCCAGTAGGATAAGGATTGGAATGAAACGTGGTTGTTGTAAAGCTCGCGGGTCTAGCCGGCAGCGGAGGCCTACGGCGAATTAAATCCGGTGGAGAGGCGAGCTTCCCCTGCGGAGATGCAGGTGAGACCGGGCTTGCTATGTCTGGACGCGGTGTGCTCGGTTGCGACATGGCCATCAACCTAGTGTATATAAACAGAAGAAATAAAAGAAGAAGAAGAAAGTAAGATGACGGTGGTAAAAAGGAAACGGTGGGGTGAGGTTTTTTTTTTCTCATCTGATGATGTGACAAAAATAAAAAAGCAGAAAGTTTACCCTTGTAATGGAGGCTGGCTAGGATGAGATGGGACATTGTTAGTCGTTGCCGGGTAATCCCCGTTACCAAAGGAATAGTTTGAAAGGGCCATGTAGTTAGGAACAGATTCTTGAGGTGGTGACCATTTGTTGTCCTGCATCACTCGGGTGCACGCGTGCACACTCCAATTTTTTTTCGACGAGTTTTAAAAAGATTTCGTGTTACAGTTTGTTCACCAAAGTTGGGAAGTTGTAGAACTAAACGACAACCAATTAAGCTCAGACTAGTGAAAAAAAAAAGATTGAATAGTGATTTCAGGAATATTTGTATAGAGTCACCATGCAACATCCTTCCACATCATTATTTACTGTACTCACTTCGTTTATCTCTTACCACTTTGTAACAAGAACTATTAATCAGCCGCCTCAGGGGGACAAAGAAGCCAGGTCTTGGGAGCCCTTGAAAGCATTCTTCTGCCATGTAATGCATACTTCGGCCAGCATCAATATCTCGCTGCTAGATGCACCATCTTCCGCCATGTTTTGCTATACAATTAGTAAAACGCAAGGCACCCCTTAAGTTAAACATTGATGATTGCTAGGCTTTGAATGTCTCGTTGTTCTGTAATGCCAACAAACCTGCATAACAAGGATCCTGATTTCCTTCACAATAACAGAATGCCCTTTTTTTTTGTTAAAAAAAAGAAAAATCTGCGAAGTGTCAGGTTCGACAATCTCATCGACAGTGACTTGGTCCTTTGCGCTCTGAGATCCTTAAAAATCTTCTATAATGCACCGCAAATGTCCGAATACCATTTCTGTAACGAGTAACACCGAATGCCAAGGTATCTATCATCTCAATTGAAAAGGTCGTGATTTCCACTTATTCTATCAAGTAAATAATGCGCTAAACCCCTGATCAGTCGTTTGTCCATCCAGGCATACTGAATGGTGAAGGGCCCATCTCTTCCGCGTTATACCTGTCTGCTGTACTTTTTATCGTCTGTAATCAGAAATTACGGGCTATGGATCGGTCTTTTACTCATCTGTATATAGACTGCTTCTGTTGAAGAATTCAGAGCGAGCAATTCTAACATTATGATCTGCTCGAAGAATTACCAGAGATTTTGTTTAACCATTGCGGCGTAGTGGAATCTTGAAAGTCAGCATATCTTAAGGTAACATACTGATGAGTAAGCCTGTACCAGTGAAACGGCGAGAAAATCGCAGTTTTTTCTGAAAGCGATGTCGTAGTCCGTGGAATTTTACAATAGCTGCTATATACAGAAATATCAGATCCAGCGACATTAAATAACTGAGAATAGTAATGTCTCTTTTCATCTGTCATATCCGAAATCGACACAAATGTTCCATAATCGTTTTCCGAGTATCGCGCAAACATGTCTGTGAAAGACTATGAAGGCGAATGTTGGAGGTTACAAATGTCGCCTTTACCCTACGACTCCTTCGACGGCTGCTAAGTATCTTCTAGTCAACGGCTTCTGGATGATTATCTGTGCTAAATCTAGAATAGCATTTCTTGTATATCTATAACTTAGTTTTAAGGCTTGCTATTAATACCCTCCGATCTTGCTCAGCATGGGAACGGTTTATCAAACGGCTTGCTCTGGATCTGATTAATCAAAGAACCAAAGGTATGCTTGATTTGCAACAAAAATTCTTCTGTTATTACTTAATACAGCTGCAAATCGTTCTCTAGAAACCGAATGTGACATGGTCATATCTTTTATTTAAGTACAAAGAACAAAACAACACTAGCTGATGTCAAGAACAATATTGATGACGTTATCATCTGAGATGTTGATCTGGAGAGCCAGTGTGTCTTTCGACTGTTTCGGAGAGATGATCATCAAAGGGAGCGTAACCTATAATACGCTCAGTAATCAAGACATGGGTTTGTAACTGACAACGGTGGGAATATAAGAAGTCGGTACTAATGTATCAATGTTTTTAATTATGCGAACAAAAGATACTGCATCAATGTTGACAAACAATAAGTGGACATTGTCACGAAACCAGCATAGTAAACGAAATATATATCTGATACAGGGAAGAACATCCTTCTCTGTAAAGATCGTGAATCATAGTCGCATGGGCCACAAGTGTTACTTCATTTTGAATTACTACAGATGGTTAGCGACATTCGTTCAAATCAAAAGATAAAACCATTTAGATCCATCTTAAGGCTGCGAACACGGGGATTTCTACATACACTTAAAAGCAATGATCGGCTCAATGTTTTTCCCCGGGATATATTTCAACAGCACCGATGACCAATCCACATATCAGTTCTACAAACAAAAAATGACCGTGCGCTCTCACGGCAGTATGTTGTTTCGTGTGATACGTAGTTAACAAACAATTATTTCTTATTCACATGAATTAAGGGTCCTTGGCTTATAGTTAGAATTATTAAAAAACCTTGCATGATGTACATGGAAAGGGATGATAGATTAAAATACGATGGCGATTATAAAATTAGGAGCAGTCTGTGTTTTTTTTCTTTAGTGATTACAAGGAGGCAAAGACGAAAAAGATCATGGAAAAGGGAGAAAGGATGTGACAACATGGAACTTCTTTATTTTTACCCTCAAGTGGAGGGGATAAATGTTTCTTCCAGTTGTCTATTTTTCATTCCTCAGGGCCTTTGAGATCAAATAACTACTAAATATGGGAATGGTAAGGGGAGAAACTACAGAAACACAATAACGCACGCGTGCACGCACCCTCTTCCTTGACGATAACGCATATTCACGCAATCAACTTACGTAAGACAATACTAAAGAGACTTTTTTTAATCTGCAACTTACCAACAGGTAATAATGAGGATGATGATTGCTGTCAGTCCAAAGTAAGACTTTAATTAAAAAAAGATTTACCAACGTTCAAAAATGTAAGGGGTTTCATATATCCACAAGGGAAACTCTTTTCCATCTGATGGTCAAGTTGTTGCCTTCCCAGTACATATATAAAAATTGCTTATAATTTGCTTTTCTTTGGGGTCGTCTGTTTCTAAACATCGTATCATGTACATTACAGGTAAAAACCACATCATTTTCTCCTCTTTCTTTCCTCCTCATCCTCCTCTTCTTTTTCTTCTTCTCTCTTTTGATTATTTATCATTGATTGTATATCCTTAACCAGGATTGTCAGAGAACATTCATTCAACAGAGGGTGACACTATGAAACAAGGCTCGCCACGACCTCGTCAGTCTCCTATTCGACCACCCACACCACTTACACCTACTCATAACACACCTTATACGTTATTTGATTGCCCACCACCCTTGTCCTCCGCCTCGTCATCTACTTCATCCTCCTCGTCCTCCTCGTCCTGGGATTGGCTAACTCCACGTAAATACTCTTCTGTTGATACAGCCGATTTTGGTTCATCTTGTGCTGCATTTTGGCGTCGCGCATCCGCACCTAATCCATCTACCACATCACCCTCCCCTACTGCAACAACACCAAGAACAGCCGCAGCTACCTTGCCCATGACAATTGCTATATGTGTTGTCTGTCTTTGTCGTCAGTCTGCCATCACGCAGGCTTGTGGTCATGCTATGTGTCATTCGTGCTCTTCTGCCTTTCCATATCATCCATCTTGTCCGCTCTGCGTTCCTCAGGTACAAGAATATCCATATCCAATTTCTTGGCTAGCTAACTTTTTTTGTTTCTTTTTTTTTCTTTTTCTTCTCAAGCTTCAAACAAACTCTAGTGTAGACGCACGCGAGAGACTATCCCATCATTCTGCCGCAAACGCTGCTGCTGTTGTCCTTGCTGCTTCGTTTTATGCCCCTCCAGCACCTCAGGCCCCGCCTTCTGTGGACCTCCGTTCCCAGCATCCAACTTTACTTTCTGCATCGCATCTGAGCCTAAGAATGAGCGCTCCACATTACCCATGTGCTAAACTTACCAATGTAAGGGGGTTTCCCTCACTTTTTATTTCCTCGATTTGCTTTATTGTTAACGTACAGTTTTAGATCCCTTGGGATGTGTCCCAAAACGATGTGAAAGCATTTTTTGGAAGCTCTCGTCTACCATCTCCCTCTGTCTATGCGCAAGCCATTCATGCAAGTGTAGAATAAATCTAGACATAGGCTTAACCTATTCTTATCCGCAGATCATGATGGACCGTACCACAGGTAAAACATTATCCGATGCCTATGTGGAGTTTGCCACCATAAACGACCTCCGACGAGCCATCGAGTCGCGGCATCAAAAGCCACTCAAGGGACGAATAGTTACTGTTACTGAATGTACACAAGAAGAGCTTCTCTCTGTCGTCTTTTCCAAATGGCGGGGCCAGTTTTGTGGAGTCTCCGCCATTCCACCAACATCAGAGGTCGTCAAAACGATGTCCACAGCCGCAGGCGGTGGTGGTTCAACCTGTCCTCCTTTTATTACTCGTGAAGAGATCAATTCTCTCCTCGTTGTGTGTAAGAATTACAAGGTAAAAAAAAATTTTTTTTATTATCTTTTCTCTTTTGAACTAATTATGCTTACAGCTTCATTTTTCGCGCAAGTGCGCCGAACGTCCCTTTGAGAATATTATTAGTGTGATTACTAAATATCCTTGGCATCAAGCGCATCTCATAACGACGATGCACAGAGATCATATCTACGAAATGTTAAAGCTTTCTATTGGTAAACTTATCTTCACAATGAGTCATGCACAGATATTAACAGCGTCATGTAGAATCACTTAAGGTTCACCTCTCCAAGGACTATGTCCAAATTGAACCTACTTTGCTTGAACGTTTGACTCGCGCGGGTATCATGTGTTCTGCCTTCACTGAACGTCAAAAGATGACTCTGTTGCAGACAGCGCGAATTGAGTGTCCTCCTGATCTCGTCCATTTACTTTTACCGGTCATGCCACAGAATTATCTAACGGTACCTTACGATCGAGCCAAACCAAATTATCCGACAATGTGTGATAATCCTGGCGACCATCTCATCTATTGACCCAGTATCCTTATTGAAAGGGAGGGAGAAGAAAAATAGGCTTTCATTGCGTTAAGAGTGTCTTACATTGGTAATAAACGAAAAACATTTGGCCAGAGAATAAGAAGAAAATAAAATTTCAATTTCCTCTAAGCACTCTATGAATAGTAGCCGGGTAAGATGTATTCCAATTTCTGGACTGTCTCGGGGTTTCTCTTTTCAGGTGCGGTCATACCAGCAAACTTCATTGAGCCCTTGAGGTCAGGAAGCAAGCTACGTTCACGCACAGCCTTATCCAGATGAGGCAGAACAGCCATCAACAGTTTCTTTGCGTTGGCACCATTGTTGACCATGTTTTGCATCACTGTCTCCACTGTCACAGCCTCTTCTTCAACACGCCAGCAGTCATAGTCGGTAGACATGCACACCATCTGGTATGCAATTTCAGCTTCACGGGCCAGCTTGGATTCTGGCAAAGCAGACATGTTGATAATATCAGCACCCCATGATCGGTACAAGTGGGACTCGGCACGGGTAGAAAATGCAGGTCCTTCCATGCAAACAGCTGTCTTGTTGCGGTGAAGTTTGGCGTTCTCGAGCACCTCGCGCTGCTCATAGACCAAATCAGCAATACCAGCATGGAAGGGGTCCGCAAAACCAGCATGGGCAACCAAACCTTCGCCGAAGTAAGTGCTTGGTCTCAAACCACGCGTACGGTCAATCAATTGATCAGGAAGAACAAAATCACAGGGTGGGATTTCTTCGCGCAGCGAACCGACAGCTGAGAAGGCCAAGATAGCCTCGACACCAATGTGTTTCAGCGCAGCAATATTGGCTCGCACGGGAACTTCAGTTGGCGTCAGGTAATGACCACGGCCATGACGCGCAAGGAAGGCAATTTTGGTGCCACTTGGCAACTTGGCAATAATGATCTTGTCACTAGGAAAGCCCCAGGGCTTTATCGAAAGGTGGTCAAAATAAGCGTTGTTTTCTCTTCAAGAACCAGGGCAACTTACAGTTTCGGGATTAACCTCATCGACGACCTCCAAATTCTCCAAGTGGTATAGTCCGGAGCCACCAATGACGGCGATTTTGACATCGTGAGTAAGTTCAACCATGTTTATCGAGGTGCAAGAATTGCAGACAATGAAAGGAAGGCTTGTGCGTTTTATTGGCTTCGGTGTGAAAAAAAAAATCTATTTTTTTAAAAGTGCGAAAGATCGATCACGCAAGGCCTGATGTTTGTGATGTCTTACCTCACCCAGTTTACCTTCGATGACTGGCATATATGGCTTTGACCTGCCAGGCAACTGCTTCTCTCTTTTGCTTTCGTTTGCCGTTAAATATTTTCATAAGAACAAAATAAATGGTAGGTTGATACTTATTGTGCAAATTTATCCATCTTTAGGTACTGATTACATAGGTAAGTTCGAAGATAGTAAACTTCTTGTGCTCGGATCAAATTTCATCAAGAACTTCGCGGAAAATTCATATTTATTACATATCTGTAAAAACGTAAATGTTTTCGGGTATCCGCTTTTTTTTTTGTGGAGTACACTCTTGCTGTCTCAGTGTACTCTCCTACAAAATTGTGTTCCTTAACAGGAATTTTAAGCTTATTGCATTCCAATCTACAGTGTGGTTTTCTTCATTACGTGACAACATTATCACAAATGTCAATACTCTATATCTTGGCAATGATTGCCCTGACAGTTACCTACTTGGTATACTCTAGGGCATGAGTATACTTTTCCTTTAAACAGAAAGATAGCTCCAACAATTTTAGAAATATCGTCTATCATACTATGTCGTTAGGGCGCATATGATAGTCAAGAATTCAGAACATCTTTAGTAAGTTTTCTTGATTGACTTGATACTTTACCCTCTGGTTATTTGATTAGGTTTGGAGTAGAGACGTTAATGCCAGACGGCACAATCGTGATGTATTTGTTTGATATGTCAAATCTGGATAATCAGCGCCTCGCCCCTCAGCACTGTCCACCGTATCGCTTCCTCATTGACTTGTCGGAATAAAAGAGAGAGAGTCACGTAGCATCACAGATGAGATGAAACATAACCAGTTGACAACATCGAATTGAATCATCTATGATCAACTGTCGTCATAGGAACAATTGAAACGTCAATGCCTCCATTCTACAGCTATTAGCGCATCTTCTCTATAGATGCACTCCTCATTGTCTTGTAGTAAAATTATGTGGGGCACAATACTCTAGTATATCAATGAATAGTATGGTATCTTCAAGGTACCTGGAGATCTTAAGAAAAACGTAGTTTGCCAGAAATTGAAGCCTCAAACCTTAAGAGCACAATTAACATTTGTATATCATTTTAATGTATTGTTTTGATGCGTTACTGTATTAGCTCGCTACAGATTATACAAAGGATTTGATTAACTTTCGTTTTCTTACTTTCACTAGTCTATTAACAGATAAATGGATCGCCCTACCTCAGTTCTGCATAGGAGGGAAGTTGCAGGGTCCACCTGCTATTGTTGGTATGCGGAGTATGGTACTAAAGAAAAAGGAGGGTTACTAATCAGAACAGCGTGTTGTATAGGCTCAATATCCGGGGAGGAGCTAAGAAGGAGGTGTCAATTTAAGCGCGTCTGAGGTTACCAATGATGCCATGAAGAATCATTTAAACTCAGAACCATGTGGATACTAGACTATTGAAACGATCCATGTACTGTTTATTGACTAACATTTTACGCTGCTTTAAGATAAATTTTGCATCCAGAAAAGGGTCAAGTTTGTGCTAATGATAAAATTAATCTGTGTCGTTCAACAATCAGTTTTGCGAGAGGTATTTACTTGCAGCAACTCGCACCTTCAGTAGATGCAGAATTCATCCGAGTAGCATAAAAAGTGCGATCATGGATAGTAATTGGAAAGTTCGTCTTTGATGCTTTCAACACAAAATCTATCGGGGCCCAAGCAGAAATGATATGCATCGTCCCGCAATAGTTTTAGCCAACCACGCAAAAGACAGTGATTGCTGTAAACAAATAGGAAAAAACAGTAAATTGTTCCATTTCAACCTTCCAAGGTTATCAATTAATAGACTAACTTGACTGGTTATATAAACATTTAATTGTGACCTACAGCATAATATGGGAGTCAGGAAAGGGAGAGCATCGATATTTTATATCACAGGACATCAAACGCATACGTACTATTGAAGCAGCAGCTGAAAACAGTCAAAATTTGACAATACATTCCATCAATAAAATCTGCTTGTTTTTTATTCATTTTCTCCTTACGGATAGCTGTTACCAACATATGCATTTATGAAATTACTACAAAGTTTTAGCTGACAAAGTCAGTGACACTCCTTACGCATTGTTTGTAACCTCGATTTAGCTGATACATCCTTTGAGTGATCGTCTTCGTGTCAAGCAGTACTTTATACTCCCGCCTTAGTGGTGTGTCCCTGTCCACTCAAGCGACACTAAAAAAAAAAAATATTGGTCACATAAAGATAGAAGATGTACCCAATTTTTGTAGAATTTCTATGGAAATCAACGCTCCCGCAGAATAAACAGCACAATAAATATAGCATAAATATTCACAAACTGCGTTTCTTTTTGAAAGATTGTATGCAAAATTATTGAAACGTATACTATTATTACGTAAATAACAGATGATTCTGCGTCCTTTTCTTTAAGAATAGCGAATAGTGTTAAATACATTCGCTTGTTTCCTCAAAGACTATCCACGGTACTCACTTGGTAAAGCTTATGCTTTATATCTTCAGGAGCCTTAGATAGCCATTTACTGTGTTTTTCCTGGTCGTTTGCGGAAATCACTAAAACTGATTTCTCAATGACGCATCTTTAACACAACCTTGGCCCTTTCCTGGACACAAAATTTGTTTTAAAATGGTCTTTCAATCAGCAGTACTTTGTATACATATTATCTTTTTCCTACTATCATGTAAACTTCTCCTACTTTTTCTTTTCTTGTTTCTTTTATTTCAAATTGAACAAGAATAATACGTTAAATCAACAGAGACTTCACAAAATAATAAACCTCTAGTCCGTGCAGAGAGGGTCTGGTGCTTGGGAACATGCATCCCCGATTCTGGGATACCTCTTGTCAATAGTTTTGCTTGGTTGGTCGACTATGTTGCCGGTATCCTGTATTGCGTGGGAGTAGGCAATGAGACCAATCACAATGCAGGCACCAAGTAAGTAGGACAACGTAAACCGCATACTGAGCAACAGCAGCTTGATAGTTAAATAGAGGCCGGCCGCGTTGGTCCTCTACGTTGCTCTTACACTTTGGTCACTGCGTTGGAAGTCCGAAATTTCAACTCAAAACGCCCACATGCATACTGCTCTTAGTAATGTTAACGGTAACACTTGTAAGATGGATTTTCCAGATACGGTACCCCTGAAGTTGCGGAGCCAACAAGTCTATCCAGTATGGAGTGCTATAGTGTATTCTTGGGGGAACTTTCTCGTTTTCCTAACCTTTGCCTACTTGCTGAAGCATATGTAGTGGCACTATAGGAAAAGATGACAAACAAATACCGATGTTGCGCATGTTCTCTTTAATTATTACCAATGATTGTAGGAATAGATATGCCATAGATGATACTATGCAGTTGTGTGCATTTTAGTTGGAAATAGTTGATAGTATGATTGGTTGGTTCCCAGCTCTAATACATACAAGTCTCTGGTATGTTCATATAAAGGGCGATCATGACAGGCGACAATACTCTGTGTTTGCGCCGTGATACAAATAATAGCAACTGTCAGTAGCAGCATTGCTCTTGCTTTATGTCAGAAGACATGTAATCATATATATTACGTGTCTATGAAGGCGCTTGTGTGCTCGCACTTTGTCATCCAGTGGATCGCCATCTTCATGAAGGACCTTTATATATACTGTTTGTATACAGAAATCAGCGTCATCTGCAAATTATCTTGGAGCATTTGCCGTTTGCTCCAAGTGATAATATGATCTCTATCCATTGTAAGTGCAGTGTATTTTGTTTCGACTGTTTCGTAGGCTGATACGGATTTCGCTATCAGTAGCTGTTTACGGTGGTTGTTTTTGTTTATTGCATTAGTTTTGTCTTTCCCTTACACAGGAACTAATACTACTGAGATAGAGGATTTCTGCTTTTCCACTGCCTAAAAAATCCAGCAGTGACGCCAATCGATTTACCAAACTTGTCACATCGTTCGATGCGATTTCCGATCCAGCGAGGTAGTTTGTTTTGTATACGTGGTGTTGCGTATCGTTTGTCCAGCAAAACAATAACAGCATAATCGTTTTTGTGACGTATGGCACGCCCTAAAATAAAAAAAGTTAAAACCATAATTACTGTCGTCTATCATGTATACCAATAGATTGGTTTACACCTCTCATGCATAGGTTTTCGTAGTATTCTTGTCCGCCATCTACAGATGATACTGTATTCTTTCTAGAGTCATCGTGCTGTACTGCTGTATGATTTCTTGCATATTTCATTTTTTCTTTCAGTTCCACCGATGTGCTGTTGGCAAAAGGAAGTCCAATCATAATTACACCTCTACAAAATCTTTTTAGCCCATCATCACAATTTTTTCATTTCTGAGTACCTTCCTAAGCGATCGGAGAAGTTGATCCCTTCTGACATTTTTCCATTAACCACACATAGCAACAAAGCACCTCCAGACTACACAAATGAGCACTAAATTCCTGTGAATCCAGTCAACCTACCTTGCTTGAATCTATCTCCAAGGCATAGTCTCGCAATGTAGCTTCAACCATATTACTTTCCCTTGGTTCTTTGAAAATCTGTTGCAGTCGATTAAAATCAGGCAATTTTCATTGCATTTCCTTGCCTTTTTCTTTTTGGTTAACCGTGCAATTATATTCCCTCCTTCTGCTGTGCTCCATCGCTTATATACTGTTTCAAGGAAAGTAAAACTTGCAAAAAAGCATACCACGCCGTCGGGAATGACGTTGCACAAGTTGACAATGATCTGGCCCACTTCATCTATCTAAGGCTATGGTAAGCTTAAAAATACTTAAGATAGAGAGATTCATACCAATTTCACATCTTGGCGGCCGTCAAATGTGAAAACTAACGGTTTTCCTGTTGGACCTTCGTCAACGCTTATTGTTAATAAATTGGAAGGAGGAATGATATGACCACAAGAGAACTGATTGATGCGGCTACTAGGTACATCTGGAAAGAGGTGGTTCATAAAATCGGAGATCTTTCAAACAGTAAGCAAAAAAAGAAATATAAATTAACTACTCAATTTACCGGTTCCATCGTGCCACCCGCCAAAATCACACTTCTCGATTCCTCGACAATAGGTCGGAATGCTTCCGCCGGATTCAGAAGCATATATTTAATTGTTGCTTCGGACTCCCCAACAAAGTTTATTACAATACGACCATCCTTGTCAGGGTTCGTAAGCGTGGTTAAAAATGATTCGATTTGCGTTAAAGCCGGTGTTGATGATGGGCGGCTTTGCATAGGTGCTGGTATGCTGCTTGGTGTATCTTTTGACTTCTCTTTTTCTCTCTGTTCACGAATTTTATCTACAAAACCATTTAACTTCCGAGCAAGGTTGCTTTCTCTCAGATAGTTTTCGATCTTGAATATATTCAGGTGGTCGATTTTTGCCTGATGAAGAAATTCATTAACACCTATGACCCGATCTTTTCTTTCGGCAGCGCTTGGTTCCAGTATATGTAGCAAGGCCTTGGTAATGCTCATGATTTGCTTAATGTAAACTACGTTCTTCCCCAACAATCGTGATTGATATCGTCGTAGGTAAAGTGTCAGCTGAGACAAGGCCATTCGGATCTGATGATTACTCAAACCAACGGTGTAAATAGAAGTAATTGTCTCTATCAAATTGTGTGCTTCGTCGACGATCACGACGTTGTTTTCAAGAGAAATTCCTAATGATTTTCGGGTATGTGCATGAAGAAGATATTGGTAGGGTAATACGACGAGCTGGAGATGGCATGAGTAAGAATCTTCAAAGGGTATCGTTCTTACTTGTGCTGGTTTTACAGAATGTCTTGATCCATAATAAGGGCAGGTATGCAAGGATTCACCAATTCCAACCAGATCTTCGATGTCGCGAACGCGCGCCTAAGAAAGTCATCAGCTAATTGTAAATCTTACTTTCGTCGTACCAATGCATGGTCACGAAAATCATCCATCTTGGCTTTGTCTTTCGTGGATGGCAAGTAGGAGCACTTATCCTTCGTGCTTTCTTCTAGACGTTATATAACTTTCCCTCTAAATAATTATCACTTACTGTTCTTCTGCAGATCTCGACAAGCTTCATCCATAAGAGAAGCGTGTCTTAATTTACGCACATTTTCGTTAATACATAGATTTTTTCGTGATCCTAGCGATATTGTCCATATGTCGTTCGCGTATGACGTTTTGTTCACTTCGTGTATAAACTGTGAAAGCTGAGAATGCGTCCGACTTGCGTAATATATCTACAACACCATATTAGTCATATTCAGGAAGAACAAAGCGAAACCTTTAGCTCATCAAATTCTTCCTCAGTGGGGCCTGCGTCGTCATTCTCAGCATCATTTGGATCCCCTGAATCAAGTCTGAAATGCACTCTTTAGGAACATTTTGTCTTTCTTATGATCCACTTACTGTGCAAGTAGCGCTTGGACCTCTTTTGAGAGATTGTTATCATTATTTTTTATAGTATGATCTTCATCTTCGCTTATATATTCTTCTGGTAAAAAGTCGTCGTCATTGCCCTTTGGGGTTTGGCCGCCAATCTATCCATGGCGTTAGATCTGTTATATCCTTGGCTATCTACCTTTTTTTGCCGCTTTTTATTGGGTTGGCGTAACACAACTAGTGAGTCGGAAGTCTCCTGTACGCGGATACGCTGTATACGTTGCTGCATCTCTTGCTTAAAGTTTGCGCGCGAACGTTTACACGTGCCAGAGTATTTGTCAACGGTGAACGCTCGAACCCATTCCGGCTCGTCGTCTGTCGTTCATCAGTCCTTAATCGCATGATCGTTTGCCGTACCCTCAATTACTGGACTTGATGCTTCATTCAATGAACCACGATCTTGAAGCCAGCGTAAAGATCCACAAATTAGACTAAGTGATTTACCCTGCGAGCTGTCATTAACAAATGGAATCACGGCTTATTCGCATACCGTGCCGGTGGGACTCTCAAAAACACCGATCTTTTTTTGTGATAGTGTTGCATACAACGTACTCATGAACTCCTGTTGGATAGAATAAGGTTCGTACGGAAAACTGAAATCGGGAGGTACATCGGAGGTCATTGATCAGATCGTGTGGCAAGACGATGTGCAAAAGGATACAGTCACCGAGGAAATTGGGGGCCTTTACTGGAAATGAAATTCGAGCAACCTTTCATATCTATTACAGCCCATGAACCATATATATACATGCAAGAACGACAGGGTTCATCCAGAAGTGTGTATCTACCATTATTTACAGCCATGCTCTTGATTGGCCACTTTCAATTTCGTGGTCCTTCCAGGAGGGAAATGTGGTACAGCGAGAGAACATCTATGGATCCAGCAGCAAAAAGTGCAAATGTATAAATTTTGATAATATTCGCTTGCATTTCTTTTCTTTTCTTTTCTTTTAGGGCTTTTTCTCGAGATAAGTACTTTAGGTTTCTTGGAAATGTTTGTTCAATTAAGCATGGTTGTTTCGATCTGTAACTTTTACGAAGGTGTCAGCGGCTGCGTAGATAGAGTATATCTGTTGTCTTTGGTATAACAAATATTCCCATAACAGGGTGTTTTAATTGTATTTCTTAGGCGTACAGAGTAGCGTATTAACTTCAAAAACTATGCTCAGTTGCTGTATTTTCATTGAAAGTTGTCGCTCCATCGCATATTATGGTTTCAAGTTTTTCACCATATCATGCCTCCTCTGCAAGATTATACGTATCTTTCTTTGTTAAAAAAAAAAAAGGAAAAAGGAAAAAAGGAACGTGTATCACCGGTTTTAAGGGTACTTTCCGTATATGTACTGAGTTTCTTCCTGGGTACGTGCACCACAGGGACCCTCAACTTACGTGGGAAGAGCCAGTTCGATGATGGCTACTCGTGACTTCGTCGTCGTGGCAAATTCTTGCATCTCATTCGATCGTTGCACAACGCCCTCTTTCGCCCTTTCCTTTCACTATGCGTTCTCATCACTTGCTCGCATGTCTGTTGCCCTTTCTGCTTCCAGCGACCATGCTGGCCGAGAAAACTGCCGATCAGCATGTTTTAGATGGCAATCAGTTCCTGATCGGGGGCCAGTTTGATAGCGCCCTGATGAGCTACGATGCAGCAATTCGTAAGTTCCTCGAGTAAAAAAAAAAAAAATAAATAAATCGTGTATCAACCTTTTGTTCATTAGTTAAGGATCCCGGTAATTACCTCTCCTACTACAAGCGGGCGACAGCATACCTGTCCCTCGGCCGTACCCATGCCGCTGTCGAGGATTTTTCTAAAACTTTGAGCTTGAAACCCGATTTCGACCACGTTCGGATCCAGCGAGCTCGTATTTACGTCAAAACGGGAGAATTCCAATTGGCAAAACAAGATTTGCAAACATATCTTGTTTCTCAATCGAACGATAGCGATGCTTCTGCATTGGTATATATAGATGCTGTGGCACAAACCTCTGGAAATGCTAAACCCCGAAAATTCATTTCCTTTTACTAGCTAGCGACTGTTATCGAGGCTGAAGAGCATGCGGAGAAGGCTGAAAAAGAACGCCTGGAAGAGCATTATGACGCTTGTATTCAATTGATCTCGGATACAATTGCTGCCGCACCGCAAAAGGCCAAGTTTCGCTTACTGCGTGCCAGATGTCACATTTCTAAAGGCGAAATTGAAGAAGCTGTCGGAGATTTGACGTATGTCGGCCAAACATTATTGGGCGTTTTGGTACTAACCTTATTATTCATAGACGTGTGGCGTACCTGACACCATCCGACGCGGATCTCCTGATGCAACTTGCTAGCATCCAGTTTTTCTCGTTAGGTGAAACCCAAGGTGCCTTGTCTCAAGTGAAACAATGTCTTCACTATGACCCTGAACAAAAGAAATGCAAAGCCCTATTTCGAACGATCAAAAAACTAGATAAAGCACTAAACAAAGTCGAAGATGGCATGCAACAAAAAAAATACGCCACTGCTGCTAATCAACTTATTGGTACCGCGACAAAGAAGGGCATTGTTGCAGATTTCGATGGGCCATTGGACGAACTTGCAAAAGAGCTGAACATAAAAATGGACGTGATGCCAAAGCGGCTTCATTTACGAGCTTACTCCATGGCATGTAAGCTTTTTGGCGAGCAAAAAGAAGATAAAAAGATTGACACTTGGTGTTCGGCAACGCTTGATATACAAGAGGATAATGTTGATGCGCTGATATATCGGGGTGAGATGAAGATGAGAGCAGACGATTTGGAGGCTGCAGTTCGAGATTTAGAACATGCAGAGCAAGCTAGTGGGGATGGTAATAATCGTGCGCGACATTTATTACAAAAAGCACAGCAGCAGCTGCGACAACGAAAAAAGAGAGATTATTACAAGATACTAGGTAAATAACATGGAACTTCAATTCATCTCTAACTTATATATACATTGAAAAAGATGTTAATCGAAATGCGGATGCACGGGAAATTAAAAAAGCGTATCGCAAGAAGGCACAAGAATGGCATCCAGATAAATACAACGGTGATTTGAGTGCAGAGGAAGTTCAACAAAAGATGGCCGAGATCAATCAGGCATATGAAGTTTTGAGTGATCAAGGTAAGATGCTAACAATATATGATAATCTGAAGTCATATTTTACTTATATATATTTGCTATAGAAAAACGCCAACAGTTCGACCAAGGATTTGACCCATATGATCCTGAGGCAGGACAGAATGCTGGATTCGCATATGACCAAAATCCATTTGCTGATTTTGGTGGATTTTCTTTTGGTGGCAACGGTGGCGGTCATACATTTTCGTTCAAATTTGAGTTCCCATAAATCTGTTTATGTCGTAATTAATCATTCCTCAGCTGATAGAGTATTACCTTTGTTATACAATCGCTCCAACACATACAATAAAATAGTGTCCATTGGATTAACCTTTGGATATATAAAGCATTACTTCAGTTGCAAATATTTGGATTTATGAACGATAGCTGCGGTATACATATAAGAAGGGTACAGGATACGTCAATAATATTTCTTTGACCCTGTCGGATCTCTTGATTTCGTTTTGCTTGTCTATCCATGCATACAGGATTTCCTTATGTGCGCCTAATATTCCATCTAACAACGTATCATGAAGCAGATGAGAGCGTACACAAATAGATTCAAAAATCAGGCACTTTTCCTGTGCCGATGACCTTGGACCTGTCGATATGTTCCACAAAGACTTCATTTTCTCAGATTTACTGCAGTTGAAAATGTTACTTCTTTCACCCCGCCTTTGCAGTTATAGTATATTGGTGTAACAGTTTTCTCAGCTGAGCACAAGCGATAATTTTATTCGGCGAGCTTTTTTACTTATCTCTCTTGCTTTGCCACATTATATTCAGTTCGATTTCCAACCTTTTTCTTTTTTTTTTTTTTTTTTTACTCAATGGATAAACTACAAATGTCCCAGTATAAAGTTGAGTTGGATGCATCTGCTAAAGACCTTATTGCCAATGCGGATGCCACAAGAGACGAGTACGTTGAAAAAAAGTCCCATCAAGGACTAGGCTGTTATATCCCTTGTGGCGAAGTCGATACAGAAGAAATATGCTTTACTTCTGAAGAAGGCCGTGATATTGATGTAAGCGTGATCCGACCACCTGGAACAAGCAATGAAACACTGCCTCTATTTCTTTTTCTGAAAGTAAAGAACCCTAATGATGCACTTAACTTACGCATAAAGTAGGCATGGTGGAGGATGGGAAGAAAACAAAGTTGGCGACTATGCACCTTTTCTAACTAAGGTATGATTATGATTCACTATGATCCTCTATTTATTTTTGTTTCGGCAGCTTTCCCTTGAACTCCATGTGGCGATATTTTATGTACACTATTCTCTGAGCCCCCAAGTCTGCTATCCTGTGGCTCTCATGGAATGCCACGATGCACTAGCCTGGAGCATAAAAGAAAGTGCGTCGCTCAGAATTGATCCTAAACGCATTGTGGTGGGAGGCGATTCTGCAGGTGGAAATCTGACAGCAGCTCTTTGCTGTAGGTTCTATATCGAGTATAAAATAATATGTATGCTTACCAATATATCTCTTCTTTTTGTAGTACTTGTCAAAGAGAGAAACAAAGAGTTATTTTCGGCCATCGTGTACCAAGTCCTCCTCTGCCCTTGTCTCAATAATGATTTCGAGACAGCCTCATATCTGGAGTTTAAAGAAGGCTACCTTGTGACGCGCGAGATGATGGTACATCATTACGACATTTATGCTCCTCACATGGAAGACCGTGCGAAATTTACAGTCTCCCCCCTCAAAGCAGATCTAGATGATTTGAAATTTCTTCCACCCACGTTGGTGATCACTGCAGAGGCAGATGTTATGCGTGACGAAGGCGAATTCTATGCCCGCCGCTTGCTAACTGCAGATACGGACGTTGTGGCCACACGTTATCTCGGAACCATCCATAGATTTATGATACTTGCAACGTCGTCTCCTGCCGGAATTGCTGCTACACTACAGGTGGTTTCTTTGTTACGTAATGTGCTCAGATGTGATTAAATAAAAACATCCCGCAGTACTGTGCAGCTACTATGATTTTGTTCTATCTTCTGTGATTATAAGCTCTTTGTTAACGTAGATGTTGCCCGTACAATGCAGCCCTGTTACCTTATCGGTGCTGATGCACCTTAGCTAAAGTTAGAACAGATGTACGCCAAGAGCTGCAGAACCGCGATAATTTAAGAAGAAACGAGAGTACTATTATCTGTAGAATATACGTACTAACATTTATATGTATTGTAAAAGTGTACTCATTGATGACACTTTCTTTTAAAGGAAAAGATGTACATGTGCAAACTTAGAACTTTTTACGCCGCATCCGCACCAACAGGCGTCATAGACTTTTGATCTTCCTCATAAACTATCACCGTGGTGATCGCATTCTTCTCGAAATTAACCCATCTATGACCCACTATTGCCGCCAGAAGTAGCGCAAGCAAAACCATCAACTGATCGAAGACAAAGTACAAGATGCTGGCATCGCTGATGCTGACTGCATTGTCAAGTAGTTGCCGTTGCACTATGCAGTCAACGAGTAGGCAACTACAAAGGATGATCCAGTACGCCATCAGAGCTGCAAACCGTTTTACACCACGCCAGTGATACCAGGACAGACCAAAGAATATTGCTACTAGGATCCATTGACCAAAGTTTACGAAATCTTCGAGAGCTGGTAGATTGAAGTCGCTAACGTAATAGTAGCTGCGCAAACTAACTGAGGCAGCTGTGCAAATGATAAGTGCTGCAATGTAGATATAGGAAAGGTATACAGCCATCAGATCGGGTTTCTTGCTCAATGGTTTGATTTCTGCAGAATGTAGTGACCGTAGCCGGAAAACTTCGAATAGTACGAGCCAAGACACTTGACGACCAAAGCGGGCAAAGAAAGCGCTTGCACGTAAGGCGTCTGAATTGTACTGAGACTCTCCAACCTCTGTCAAAACTGTAGAGAGAAGTAGTGATACTGAACCTAGACAGATCAAACCAGATGGATTGATGTACTTGCACTTGAACGCCTTAAACAATGCCATAAGGAAGACAATAGCGCTAAGAGCAACCATGGCCCTGTTAGCATTAGTTGAAGAGAATGCTACGGCCCCAAAGTGAACCATGATGTTCTTGAACAAGGTCTATTGCAAAATGCCTGACAAAAGCCATTTCTTTTTATAGCTGATGCATCGAAACAGGAGTAGAGTAAATTGTATAGCTCATGCTTGTACCTATACCCTTTTTGGCTATCTTGGCGGAAATTCTCTGCCGCACAAACAATATACAAACTGCTCATCCAAAACAAAGAGTGAAGTATGATGCAAATGATCATCATAATCGGTGCATCCGAGTCTAGGCCACTTATTTTCATATTCTTTATGGATGTCTGCAGGATCACAGCTCTACACAAAATGCAGTGTTTTCCAAAACACTGCGTTCTTGCTGAAGCCGTAGCACAACGAGCACGTCAACTGGATCTTGGTCTGATGTCACTCAAACTTTGACAAGTTATTCCTAAACCAAAAGATTGCATGGCACTTGGATTTCAATACCAATTTATAGGTAAACTACAAGTTTTTTTTTCCCAACAAAGGCTGTCTCGTTATTTGTATCACTTACTATGTTGAACTACCTATGCATTTACAATGACATTTATGACAAGAGCCGGGTTGTTTGCTTTTTGCCACCATCCCCAGGAAATTGATATAGCTATATAACACAACGTGACCAAGAAGTTACAATGACGAATTCTAAGTTTCTGTACAAAGGCATTATAGTTCATAGTGTAGTCTATCATATTTAAGTTTCTGCTGTGGGTATCACATAGCTGCCATGTCTGCAGGATTTATTGCTAAATGGAATAAGCATTCATTGATCTACTACATTTAGTTACCAAATACAGAAATTTAGAGAAAAGGGAACATTTTCTAATATTATGGCACTTTATTCTAACGCATGTCTTCTGTCTATGGGTCTGAAGGTTAAGGGACCAGATCAATTCATTCAGTCAATCACACAAATAATTTTAGTATGACATGTAGCTATCTTGATGCACTGCAGACTTACATAGTTGAGGCTAAACATGCGTTGCTAACCTCATGAAAGCGCCGAAAGAGTTTTAGCTTTAGTGACAACTACAGTTCTACCGTGCATACAGCCAATGAAAAATGACTGCTGGAAGTAACGCAGCGTGATAATATCTTCCCGAAAAGTTGCTGACTTCAAAAGTAAAGCGTCGCACCCCATTTTCATCTTAGTTTAAAATTCTCAAGCCTAACTAACGTAGAAAGAATAGGCCTATGAACTAATAGCAAGCTCCGAACTGTGGCGTAGTGCATATAGAAATAATAATGGTAATAAGAATGTATCTCTTAAAAAAAGATAGGTTCCAATGAGTCTACATTTGCAATATATAGTTGTTGAAGTTCAAACCTCATTCATGGCCATACATTTGAAGGAACGCCCTCTTCATTCACAAGCATGGTATTTACGCAGAGGTACGGTTGAAGGTTAGCTATACCAATTGCATCACGCAAATGCCAAATCTACTATCCGCAGGAACCACTTGCGAGCCTCTTGCTTCGGCCTCTTCTAACCGTTTTAAACGCTCCTCATCTCTACACTCAGACAATAATACGCTTAATTGCTCTTCTCGATTCTCCATAATCCTTTTTTTTTGTTCATCGTTCTCTGCTTCACTCCTTCATACTCCCTCATCCTTTCCTTTTTATCCATTGCTTTCTTTTCTTATCACTATAATATCAAACTTCCCGCTCTATTCCCAAGAAATAGCACGGTAGAAGCGCAAGATGTATTATCTTCAAAGAAGGATTTATGTTTAATTCCATTTAAGATTTACCTGCTTAAAGAGATAATTATCATTATCCTTTCTTGCTCAAGCTGTAAAGGATGACTATTCGCAAGGATTTGTAGATTGTCAGAGCAGTGAATAGGAATGAAAATGATAGTCCCGTCACCTAAATAAAAAGAGCAGGGGAAGGCAACGATTGCTGAAAACTCTCTGGGGACATAAAGCGAGAAAAATGGATATTCTTATGAGTCACATTCATGATCATTATATCTCTACTTCATATATGCATTTCGCTCCTTTATGGGTTAGTCCATTATGAAGGGATTTTATCTCATATTGCAGAGGAATCACGTAAAATAAAAGATGCAATTAAGTATTCACTGCCTTACTGAAAACCAAAAAAGCTGATGCTCATCTACAGTGACGCAAAATTTTATACTTGAAGCACCATGCGTAAACTCTAATTGAGCTTTTCCCAGAAAGCATTCCCATAGGCAATGGAACAGAAGCCTAGAACTCCTGTGTTTACTGCTTTTCTTTTTCTGGAAACCTGAACACCATATATCGTTTGGTACTTTCAGAGACTGTGGTTTACAAGCGTTGCTCATAGAATCTACGCATAGAATTACTCGCAAAGTTAACGCTACCAATCTTGTCAGTTGACATGCTCTCCTCAATGGAATATGTCTAGGGACTTTTTTCGTTGTATAGCGATAGCGTCCAGCGCACCGCAATGCGAGAATAATGATTTATTCATTATTAGCCAATAAAACGCAAAAGCGCAAACTTGCAGTCCTTTCAGTTATTATTGGTATTGCTAAGTGCAGCAGCTCCTTGCACAGTATTATCAGTCGACTCCGAGGTATCTCCCGTAATACAGCACATAAGGTCAGAAAGGTCTATCTTAAATATAACCGTAGTCCCTTCGTTATTATTGGTAGGCGTGGTAGACGTAGTAACCGGATCTTGCTCGGGTTCCTGGTTTTGCGAGGGGTCCAGTTTTTCCGTATCAACTGTGGTCTTTTTCTTGGGAATCCATATATGACCCATTATTGCAGCGAGAAGAAGAGCAGCGAATATTAATAGTCCATCAAAGACAAACTGTACGATATTGGTATCTGTCTCGTCGACGTAGCCCTCCTGTCCTGCCTCTAATATAATGCTGTCAGCGAGTAGAGAGCTCGAAATGATGCCTCCGTATGCCATTAATAATTTGAATCCTTTGATGGAGCCCCAACGGTACCAAGAAAGTCCAAGAAAGATTGCCACAGGAGCCCATTGACCAAAGAGTAAGAACCGCAGCAGCTGTTTTTGTCCAATAAATTGCCAGAAACTCCTCATAATATCGTCCTGATAAATGTTATCCATGTACAAAATTTCCACGTAATATAAGCCATGGAGATTAGCAGCGTATACAATCGTGCAGATTACTAGTATTGCGATGTATATGTAAGAAAAATATATGGCGATCAGATCGGGTCTCTTGTTCCAAGGCTTGACTTCCGAGGACATTAGTGCCCTTTGGCGAAAAACCTCCAGTAGAACAAGCCAGCACACAAATCGAGTGAATAGCTCAAAAAATTGAGATGCATTGTTGATATCGTCGTATTCAAACTTGACAACATTGAAAAGTAACTTCTCGAGGAATAATGATAATGACGCCAAAGAGACTAAGCCAGACGGATTGATGTACTTGTATCTGTACGCTCTGTACACTGTGAAGGCCAGAAGGGTGGCAGAAAGGCCAATCATAGCCTCCGTGGAACCCGATATCGAGAACGTCACCTTGTTGACTCGGACACCAGAACTTTGACCCATGAGAAGATGAGAAAAAAAAGGATACATTTCTACAACTGACCTAATTACGTGCCTTTTATGGTCAAATATCCAGGTTCCACAGATAAAATAAAATGGTGCTGAGCAACGTGTAAGTAGGTTACGCTATGTTGGCCAAGAAGCCTGTGCTTGTTTTACTGTTTGATCGGACTGGCTGGGAACTGCAGCCATCGTGTTACATCGATTTACCACAAACTGTTGCCTTTGTTCTTATAGGAGCTCTGCTAAAGTAAGTAAAAAAAAAGTAGTTTCTTTCGACTCGGTACAACTTCAGAAACTTAACCAGTATCCATCATGAGAACGAAAAGCTACTCTGACATGTTAATCACGAATACCGCTTCGTCTACACTTACACAGGGTATATGCCTCCAAAAGCGTTGTATCTTCTACAACAAAATCTGAGTGTTCTTATTTCATTGAGCGATAGAAAATCGAGGTTCAAAGGGTATATTTGTATACTCAATTTACCAAATTTAGCTTTTTTTTTATGAACCGGACGAAAAACTCTTTTGATCCGATTTGTGTGTAGTGACCAATTTTGATTTGTCAAGTAATGGTTTACATGTAACGCAAGTCAATTTAAACTTGCTAAAAGTAAAAAGAAAGGAATTCGGCCATGTGAAGTATTGTTTATTTTTTGGACAACATTTACACTGGAGCGGGATCAGGCTTGCGGTGTGTTTATTTTCAGTGGCAATAAACGTTTATACCCAGAGATTTAAGGCGTAGTTTCTTAAATTGCGTTGCTTATCTTTACAATAAGTGCTCTATGAGAGAATATCTATAGTATTTGACAGCTTGATACATTTGGCAGTCAGGTTTCGCTAAATCAGTATAAGTGATAATGTGGCGTTTTGTATGAGGACAATCAGCCAATTTCTTTTTTTATGGAAGTCATGCGATATTAGCAATAACAGTTGTTCAATTTTCGCCTTTTATCATATATCTTTAGTTGTGCATCATAACAAAAAACACGCAAGATTCTCCTTTAAAACTCTAGAGCGTATTACACGGTAATGACATTGTGGCCCTTCTATAATAGAACCAAGGGCAGCAAACATTGGCTTACAAGCATTTTTTGCTGATATGAAATTTGACAAGATATCACGATGCGACCAACGATAGCACAATAAGAACATCTCACTGGTCTCATTGCCCCAGACAAGCGTTGATTGTTCTCAGATCATTTTCGGATTCCGATAGGGGAAATAACAAGCCACATGAAACGTTTACTCCTCTTTCGCCAAAGACACATCCCAAAAGGAAGCTCTTTTGCTATGGCACACAATGTATCCTTTAACCGAGAAATTGCTAGGCAGCAATGTGAAGCATTAGAGTGGCCTGCCCGATCCAGAATTCTGAAATGAAAAGATGGACACTTGGTGGAGGAAGCAATCAATCCTGTGAATCGGTGCAGAAAAATAATGGATATTCCCGGAAAAGCAAAAAGAAGCTAGGGGCCGGGTTTCGCGAAGAGTAGTACAAAGTTACCCCAGACTCCGTTAATTAATGAGCGGTTTGTAGTACGTAGAGATGTGTGTTTGACACTATCATAAGTGCAAGTTATTTTCTAGATCAAAAAGTTGCACATACATATATATATATATATATATTGTCAATGTTTATTCTGAAATTAGGGGCGTAGAATGGACAAACATCCACTTCTTTTAATCAATACGAACGTTCCAAAATCAAGATGCTTATTGATTAGTAGAAAGATCTTTTTGAGAGGAACTAGGTGAATGCATATATATCAAAAGACACTTGAGCACGGATTATATGGGTAAGCGTAGCCCGTTTGCGAAAAATCATATTATTCTCTAGACCAAGGTAGCCCAGTGGCACTGTCTGGGCAATTTAAGGTTTCCAAGAAATATTGTGTTGAACTTAAGTTGTCGTTTTAATCAGACATAAAAGTCGAGTACAGCTAGTTGTAAACATTTATAGGTCAAATACTATTCTAACAGCACATCCTTGAATATTCTCTCTTTATTACTGAATCCCACTATTTAGATTAGTGTTAAAAGAATATGTTCGAAGTATGATGATCTGGATCAAAGGTGACACACAAACATCTATGCTTTCTGTTGTGACTCCATAGTGTTGGTGCGTGCGTATGAGCTGCATTCATAGAACTTTGCCCAACATATGCTAATAATAGGTGCTGGTAAAGCCACAATAAGTTGCGTACACAGTGGAGAAGCAGGATTTAGAATATGCCAGCCATTGGTGTAAGATATATCAAATGCTATGTGTTCATATTCTCTGTCAAAGGTAAAATATGATACCAAAAACTTGAGCGTTTGGTATCGACTTAGCTATCACATTTCTAAAGTTAATAAACTTCATTGTCAGTTGTGCCGACTCTTAAATTCAAGTAAATGAGTTTTGCTGCAATTGGGTCAAAGAGTCGCACAGCAATTAAGTTTTGCTTACTTCTTGAGAACAGCAGAACTCAATTTGCCTTTGTTATAGGTTTTCTTGCCTCCATCCACATGTGTAATGTTCATTTAACGGAGGTGAACTTTGAAGGTGAAGTAGTTCCTTGAGATGCCTGGAAAGTTAGAGCAACAGTGCTGTGATATTTTAGCAGAGACGTTACCTGATGTTGGCACTTGTCGCTGGATTTGTGTTGAGTGTACTATTTTGTCTTAAAGCCGTGAGGCAAAAGAGAAGGACTACCGAGAGAGAATGAAAGACGGGTTGGGATAGTGGATGATCTTGAACGAAGTATAGATAATAAGGTCTTAACAATTTCAAGATTTCTTAACAGAAGAATTCAGGACTACAGGACCATTATCCTTGGGAAAGTCATTGATATTTGCGATATACTCCCAACATAGGTCGCATACTATTGCCAACGTTTACATGATTATCCCCAACGAAGATATAAGCAGGTTGTTCCCCATGCAATATGCCACATGCTTGTACCTACAAATATAAACGAGCTTGACTCCATCCACTATGGGAAGTCGGTTCCTGGCGGACTACTTTTCCCTAACAAAAAAATAGTTAACGAGGAACCTGTACTACTTCAGTTCCTAATGAACTA
>JNEV01000962.1:0-10093 GCA_000697495.1 Saksenaea oblongispora B3353 | reverse complement strand
CAGTAAATTGGTAAGGACTGCAAGCTGTGCTTGCAGGTTCTTGACCAATTTCCAAAGTTCATCTCGGGTCATAGACTCGGGACTTGGTGTTGAGGCTGGTAGGGTAGTAGGTCCAAAGTCAAAATTGCTCATCGTTATACTATTCCGACGGCGTTTTTTGGAGCTTGGTGGATGCGGAGGTACAATGTCAGTAGTGACAGTAGCACTGGGACTGGGCTGTGTGTCGGGAATTGCTGATAAAGTTGGTGATATGGGAGGAATCGGGTGAGGACTGTTTGGTGAAAAAATTTTTGCTTCGGAGTTGGTTGATGCGGTAATCGAAAAAAAGATATAAAAGGGCTTGGACTTTACGCGCGCGCGACTTCTATATCCTCTCAGATAGTATAGTGGTCAGTATCCCCGCCTGTCACGCGGGAGACCGGGGTTCAATTCCCCGTCTGAGAGTTTCTTTTTATTTTTTTTGGGCGATCAAATCGATTGACCAATCAGAGTACAGCTTTTTATGGTGCCTGGCAAACTTCATTGTCAAAAATTATCTAAATTTTACATTGTTATTAATTTATGATCTATCTATCTATTTTAATCTATATCTATTTAAGTTGATATATATTGTAATTTTGAATCTGAATGTCGTATCCGACAAGTTTAAATTGCTATACAGCAATTAGAACAACAAGTCTGAACATGGTGTAACTGCCCGTTAGCGCTACTGCCCAGTTTTTTTTATTTTTTCGATTATCATTTATTTATTTTTTTTTATTAGCAAGAAGGAGAAGAAAACAGGGAATTACAGAAAAAGAACAAAAGGTGTAAAAGAAAACTATAAAGAAAAGGCTAAAGAAAGAAAGCGATTATTGCCATACAAAAGATCAATACAGCTATTTTCCATTTTACTGCCGCCGCTATCCATTTTACTACCACCGCTAACTGTTTTGGTACTCTTTTAACCGGAGACCGCTATATTTTATGTTGGTGCTCCCTGGACCTATCTAAACTCGGAACGCACCTTTGACCACGAAACCACACCCTTTCAACGTTAAAACTAGAAGCAGTAATTGTCAAATTGAATTGTTTATTTCCATGGTAACTTCAGCGAAGGTAGAGCAATTACAAGTAGAGCAACAATTTTCATTAAAATCTTGCCTACCTCATAGTCATGTCGTATACAGTTATGTTAAAAAAAAATCATAGCAAGATGACCAAAAGATTACTGCAGTTAATAATTACGTTTTCATTTTTATACCCCTGAAGCTTTGGAGGTTTAATGTCAGCATAAAAGAAATGTAACTCCATCTATATCTTGCAAATGGCCTTTTTTTTTTTTTTTTTTGTATACAATATATAAAAACATCGAAGCCCTAACAACTAATGAAATTACCGTTTCGCAAGGGCAAATTGCCTTTATTTGTAGTTGTGATATTCGGAGAAGAATAAAAAGATAACAGTCAGAAAGATACTTTGAGACTCTTGGATGACTTTATTTCGAAAGATAGATTTTGTCTTTTATACTATGATAATAATCGATTTATGCATGTATCCTGTTGTCTGAATGTCTTTGTATTGTGGACCAGGGAGATCGGCAATATACAGGAAGTATGTAGATCTGTGAGCCCTTATACGGAGTTATATTAAAGACTAGCTGTGAGGGTGCTTGACAACGTCTTGGTTACACGACAGCAGTGCTTATGATTGACACAATACAGTTCTGTTATAGGATACGATAGCATGAGACCGTATGATTGCTTATTGTAAAAGAAAAGGGTGTTGACTATATGTGTATGAATAACAACATAGTGATTATATGTCAAATACGACAGTAGTTCTTAATTACCATCGCGTTTTTTTTAGCTTGCATCGGAAAACTGTGAAGTTAACGTTTGCCACAATGATGCATGTATTTCTGTAATGCTGCATTTTTATAAAGCAATTTAGTATTTCTTCTATGACACTTCATCATAACAGCTATATATCTTTGGGGAAAAGTAAATGATCATCGTCGACTAAATCTGGCAATAGTCTGTTGCCAATTGCGTCCTTTTTGTACAAAGAATTGGTTGTCAAGTCTGCATCTTTCTGGTACCGATTAGCAATCGTTTACGTTTCAGCAGGGTTTAAGCATCAACTGTTGTGTAGCTAATATGTTGACATGCACCATTAGAAACGAATCCTTACTATAGCTCCATAAAAGGGCTTGTGGATCATTGTACTTTATGTACAGTGTTGATCTTTCCTATTCACAATATAAAGACGGTCAGACCATATGTCATAAGGTCAACACTATTCATTAAGGGACAACACACAAATAGCAACACATGCATATACGGAGATCGCATATAAATACGTTAGAGATATCCGTAATAATAAACATCTTTGATTCCGCTTCAAAGGATCTACCTTGTCTGTTTAATCTTTTTATCGTATCGCCAGACTAAAAGCAGCATTACAGTGGTGTACCACTCTATTTAATGAAAATGAAACAGACACCTCTGTTGTTTCAAATACTCATTTCAATCTCACAGAAATGGCCTATTGTCAAAAACATAGTCCTGCCTCATCAAATCCATTGACCTTCTGTACTTTTCAAAGGTTCAGACTGGGTTTATTTCACTTGATCCAATTATGGTTTGGGTTCAAATAGTACCCATCAATAGCAGTGTTTCCCTTTGAGTAGTTCCAATTCCAAGAAATCAATTGTTATGGGGAAACCTAGATCAACCAAGTTATAACTGCGTCATCTGCTGCTGAAAATTTTCGCGATTAGTAGACGGATCTGCAACATTGTCGTCAGCGGCAATAATTTTGTCTGCTAGTTCTCGGCTTTTGTGTCCAAGGTAAATCGGCGGCTTTTCTCCAGTAACCACTTTGCTATCAATTACGATTCGTCGAATACTGGTTCCAGGTGACTCATACATTGGTTCTAACAAAACATTTTCCTTTCGGACAAAATAAATATAACAACAAAAATTTAACAAAACGGTCTTACCATGATGCGTCGCAATCCACGAGCACCGGTTTTTTTTTCAAGAGCTAATTCTGCAATGCGTTGCAAAGCATTCTTACTGAAATGTAGATCGAGCTACAGCTTCTTTGGTAAGACCTATCGCCGAAATTGATCACGTAACTGTACCTTACTAAGACCAAAAAGTCCTTCATATTGTCTCACAAGTGAATTCTTTGGTTCTGTCAGTATCCGCACAAGATCATTCACACTAAGATCATTCACTGCGGCCAGCACAGGTATTCTTCCAATAAATTCAGGAATAAGTCCGTATTTGACCAGATCTTGAAAATATCGTTTAGCGCTACTCGTGCTATGTCGATTATTCTTACCAGATGGCTCTACCAGATCTAGCGGAGTTGAAAAGCTTTGACCATCTTTGTTCATAATGAAGTTATCTGAAGTTGACCGTATAACTGAATCAAACCCGATGGACTGTGATTTCACTTGTTAACCAGTCGTACACCTCTCTATCACCAACTTACTCCTTTCGCCAAACGATTTTGAACGGTCTTGTCAAGTCCAATAAACGCTCCGCTAAGGATAAAAAGGATATTACTTGTGTCTACTGAATAGGTTTCTCCTTTTCCTCCAACGTTGGGCGTGCTTCCTACAGAGCCATTTCCAGGAAGGCCACCTTTCTTATGCGGGGATCCACTGGCACCGGATTTATCTACCACATTTACAATTGTTCCTTCTAGCATTCGCAAGAGAGACTAAATACCATCGATTTAAGTCTAGGAGTATACACTTCCATATGCTTACTTGTTGCACGCCTTCTCCAGATACATCTCTTGAAGGTGATGTAGCGTCAGCTCGCCGTGATATCTTGTCAATTTCATCAATGAAAACAATGCCTGTTTCTGCCCTTTTTACGTCGTAATCACAGGACTAAAAGACACAATCATCAGCTACGCTTCTGTTAAATGTTCACTGTATAGCTCTACCTGGAGCAAACGCTGTATAACAAGTTCTACGTCCTCACCCACATATCCCGCTTGTGTAAAAGGTGTAGCGTCAGACATGGAAAAGGGAACTTGCAGTATCTGTGCAAGTGTCCTTGCTAGAAGCGTTTTGCCTATCAGAGAGGTCAATTTGCTGACATATGGCATTGCGAACGGACAAACCTGATCCAGTAGGTCCAATTAACAAAACGTTGCTTTTGTCATAGACGGTATCGTTGTCATCCACACTCACTATCACCTTTCCCGTACTTTTCGATGTTCGTGCACTTGTCGGTGGATTCAGCCAATTTCTACGTGGGGATTCTATCGCGTGCTGTTAACGGCTGTCGGTAAGTTAACTATCCTATTATTTACTATTTGCTGACGCTCTGCTGGTATGAACCAATTCGGTGTTATCAGCGCCTTGTGTTGAGGAATTGGCAGTATAGTAGTCTTGAGGTAAAGCAGGGCGATGATGTTCAACATGACGAGGTTCTTCGGATTCGACAGCAGGCGAAGACCCTTCACGCTCATTCTGTCGTCGTTGTTCTCGGTTCAAATTAGCCCGCACACGGTTATAATGATTAAATACTGCAACCGCTAAAATCTTTTTGGCTCGTTCCTGGCCAATTACATAGTCGTTGAGGTGCCTGACAATCTGGCCGATACAACATCTATTTAATTACAACATAAATGGGTCTTTTGTGCACTTACTGTCCTCGGATCCACAATATGTTCGCTTATTAACTGTACACAGTCGTTCTTTTCTGCATCCTGCTCTAGTGCAGTACTGCTGTTCGTAATCCCATTCTCATCTCTTCCTCCTACTGGGGTCTTTCCTTCTCCAGAATCGGCAGCATACTGCCTGACTTGTGTTCTGAACAAAGATGGCCCTCTGCACGTAGATGCCACCATCATTGTCGACCGAAGGCTGGGAAAGTGAGGGCAATTTTTGGATATGCCGATCGCTGCAGGAGAATGAGAATAGCATCGCTTTATTGACCTGTTCGTGGCCTGCCGCCAAAGCACTGTTGGAGTCAACTGCATTGAATAGCAATGAAGTCGATGGTTAAATGGTGTGTATCCACTGCAATATATCTGTGGTCGCGCAGGCATGAGGTTTTTAAGGGGGTTGCGTGTAAGGCGTGAGAGAAAAACAACAACACCACAAGATTTGGAGGCACACCAATCGCAGCATTGGGTTATGCAAGCTCTCTCTTCGATTTTCAAGACCCGCCACATTTGGGTTTTCTGCTCACTAGCAGGAACTAATGTTTGACAGGGGTAACCTTGGTTAATTTCAAATTTTCTAGGAAACAAAACGCAGACACATGTAAGAAAAGAGGTGTTCTTCTTGACATTTGCCTTTTTTCTTTCTCAGATGCTGTAGCAAACTTGTCAATTATCTATTAAAAAAAGGAAGGGATCTTCCGAAGACGTACTATTGCCGTTTTAATGCATCTATCAGCATTAGCAAGTAGGCGCTCTCCATAAATCATGCGCATGACCAGTTTGCCTTTGGACGATACGCAATATATCAGATCACATATCACCCGCAGGCGAAGAGTCTAGTTATCCGACTGGTAAACCAAGTCTATGGAAGTGTCCTATTTTTCTTTTGACTTGTAACAATTTAGAGAGAGTAAAGAAGATGGATAGACGTCAGGTAAGAAATTAGCGGAGGAGATTCACTTTATGCTTGGTGTAGGTCTCAATCAATGGGCACTACGGTTTGTCATGAATACAAAGTGATAATCTTGTCTGCAGGGATGCTGACAATAGTCTGGTTAAACCTCCTATAAGTTATTGATTACATGGAACAACTAGCACCATGAGAGGGTGTCTATAAGTTATCTTGATATCCAAAGAGTCTTAATCCACACAAACACTTGTCTTAAAATTAGTTCCACAGCACCTCTAGAATGTGCTATCACGCAGTCAAAGGACGGCAATTTCAGTGAATTTTTTTTTTCCATGCCGTAGGGGAGATGGTTTCTTGTAGAGCTTGGCTATCGGTTTGGCGAACCTTTATAAGCTCATAGTTAGCGGGTTGAACAAGACGAAATATGTATGGATAGAGAGTCTAACATAGGGTTGGTCCATCTTCCAGAAAACCGCAGCATAGGTAAGTTTCTATGTCTGACAGCGACTGAAATGGAACATCAGGAAAAAAAAAAAAAAAAAAAAAGACAGGCAAGTGGGCTGGTATCTATTCACAATTTCTTTTTATTGATTCTATGCTTTTCTTTTTGTTTTAGTTTTTTTCTGTCTTTCTCTTTTTTCGAGCAATATATTTCTCTTTTTTTACTTCATCTGTATCACCTCGAGGGCGGTCCATCAATTTCTTGTAACGTGAGGTCGTTATTTCCCTGCCTCCTCCTAGGACAATAGCCTTTTCTTTACCAGACCTGTCTAAACCGCCTATTCTCCGCTCGTGTAGTGTTTTCTGACCATGTTCGTCTTCCCACGAAAACGACTTGACCTGTTCCAAAAATGTTTGATACATGAGGCCACGTATCATCTGCGCAGACCACAGTTCATGTAGATGGTTGAACGTCCGCCATGGGCTTGTATGGCTTGCTCGTGATGCATACGACCAATCTAGTGCTTCAAATTCGCAATCATACAGTAACAATGGCAGGTCACTGGCCATCGGATACTCCGGTTTGGCTGGTAGCTTGGTAATATTTAGCAGTTCCTGAACAACTTCAGGTGCTTCATGGCCTTGGCCCACTAGGAACAAGACGGACATGATGCAACGCACTTGATGCCATAAAAATGCGGTGCCTTTGAGCTGCACTTCGTAAAATTCCATACCGGGACCGAGAGAGCTGGTGTCTACAGTGCATGGCTTGATATCGAGAGACACAACTGTACGGTTGTAGTTTGTAATATTTTTAGATGGATCCAGTTTGCAAAAGTTGCGGAAATCGTGTTCTCCAAGCATATAACTGGCAGCTATTCTCATCTTTTCCAGGTCCAAGCAGCCCTTGGCAAAAAAGTATTTGTACGTCCGCGATTTGCAATCAAAACGTGCACTAAAAGTGGGAGGTACAGGTGTCCAAGCAAACACTCTAATGTCATCTGGTAAAAGTCGGTTAAGGGTGTCAATGTATGGCATTTCGTTCTCTCTCGTTTGTGCTTCTATCTCTGCTTTGCTGAGGTTGCTTCGCACATCGAGCGCTATGACTTGGCCCAACCCACTAACACCTTTATCCGTTCGGCCGCAACGTGTGAAGTTACATTTTTCAGGGCTCTCGATGAGTTTGCAAGTTTGCAGTGCCTTGAAGATCTCGCCTTCGACAGTTGGGGTTGCTGCTTCTCCCTGAGCAGCAAAGCCAAGATAATCCCAGCCAATATATGCTACTTTGAACGCAACACGGCGTTGTTCGTACTTGCTCATGTCGAATGGCCGTTCCCTTTTCGCTTTTTTCGGTTGTGGTGAGGGATGAGCGATCTGTTTTTCCAAAGCGCGTACACGATCTAGTAATTGCTCTCGCGTCCACGCATCATAGTTTGTGGTGGGAATCGGCTCCATTCTGAGAGGTGAAAGAAAACGAGGTAAAAATGAACGGACCCACCGGTTCATCCGGAAGGTTGACGAATACCATTGGTTTTACAGATCAGAGATTTGCCTTCGGACAGACCGTAACAAAGTCACAGCTGCCATTACAAACGTAGGCGTGACTGTCCGATTTTTGTCCAGTCGAATACCCATTTTGCTCAAACACTGTATGAACGTTAAATGCTCCAAAGAAGATTTATTCCCTTAATGATACCTGCAATACCAGCTGGAAGGTCAGTTAGGTGGTCTGGGAAGAAGTGGGGTTATTACGGGCATAGAAAATCCGGGGTTGTTTAGTAGCATTGTTCGTGTAACCGTTATTTTTCTTTCGATTTGCCTCTTTCCCTTGTACGTGTAATATGATGGATGGTGGTTTTATAGATTGGCCCATAATGCCTTCCTCATTGGCACGACAATAGCAATCGATAACAGGAGGGTAATTGATGAAAAGCGCCTTAATTTACCACATTATGGCACGTAACAGCGGGTAGAGATGCTTTTCAACTTGATGCGATGGATTGGCACGCAAAAGTTTTATTGGATGATGCACATAGCCTTTACAGTCATTACCGTCTTTTGGTTTTATGCCAAAGTTTACGTGATCCTCACCACTAGTCCTCCCGTAATTAGAATAAAGAGAGTACATTACCTGAACATTCATGCGATGGGTGATTTACTATTTTCTACCGCTAATGCTCCATCCTTGTTTGTATACGGAGCAAAGAATCTTTTTGGAGGACTGATCTTAGTGGTACACCATTGGCCGAATTGACATATACACAGGGTGGAATCACAGAATAAAAATAAATCATGCAGCACGAAAATCATCACCAGATAGCAGAATGTATTTGTTGATTGGGTTATTATAAAGAAACTTGCAAGGTTTTTACCGTACCAACTTTTCCTTTTTTTGGCGAAAAACCTTCTTTGTAATTGTTGCTGATTAATATTTCCAAAGTTTGAAACTCTCGCCGTGATGTTTTCTCTTTTCCTGCGTCTTTCGTTGACACGTCGTTTTTATCGGGAAAATATACGCGTTGATCGATTGTAGGAATGTCGTTGTAACGTGCAATTGCTAAATAAACAAAATTGTAGATTAGTACCGAAGTTATAGAAAAGTCGCGGCACAGATCACCTTTTTATCGCCTTGTAAAGACACCAAGGTCTCCAGCTGCCGATCATCCACACCTTCGCAACCAAACACCCGTCTAACAGCGAATGGGCAGAGGCTCCAAGCAAATTTCAGATCCATCAAGCCAACATTAACACCATAGCTCCTCCAAATCCGTGTTTAATCGAGGGGCTGTCTGACGACACAAATAAAAAGTGCAACAGCCTGTACCAAACCGCTAGGACCCAGAATACATCACAGCATTTGCCGACTATCCAGACCCTACTCTCCGATGGCTTACCTCCCAAATCCGTCCTATGCGATCTTGTACAAATCATGGTGTTGAAGGCAGCGCTGCGGATCGTGCAGGCCAAAGACCGACCACTGTCTTCAATATTTGTTTTGACTAGGAAGATATGTCAGCTATTAAACAGATATACTATTGGCAAAGGCATACCTCGAATAAAATTATTACTGTGATATATAGAGGGATGACAGTTGGCACGAGTGCTAAAAATGCCACGATTTATAAAACCAACTGTAAAATACCTTCACACAAAATATACCGGAGCAATTCGATGATCGCCACGTAAAAAAAAAAAAAAACACTTTTGAAAACGCTCCTATATAACGTTAAAAAATGTACTTAAGCAGAATAATAATTAGCACAATCCGAGATAAAAATAATCTGTCGTGCGAGTGTTACTTACAAAATCCGTAACAGTTATATACTCGTGAAGAACAATTAGTGAAATCGCGTATGCTGCAATTCGCCAATGCACAAGGAAACCCATGAAAAGAAATTTACATTGCGCGATTAGCAAAAAGCTTACTTGATTGTAACTTTACCGAGATTACGTTTATGAGAGATTCAGCATGCGCGTATAATAGTCAACTGCCTTTACAGCCTATCGGTCTATCAGTCTCTGCTGACGCCGCTGTATCTGGTCGGTAACCCCTTTCAAATCTCTATTAATTCCTCTGCTATTTTTTTATTTCATACATTATGGTACTTGCATGTTTTGTCATGCGTGTGCATACAAAATCCGGATGATCGTACTATACTGTGAAGGTATTCTGCAAATTTTTGGCTGGATGACAGAATTGTCACTCAGCTCGAGTGTGACTTTCTGTCACGCACTTGAATTACCAAATTTCTTCATCAAAAAATAAAGACGCTCCTTACCAAACAAATTGTTGAGCTATTATGTCCTCACAGGCTTCCTCCCCGCAGGATCCTAGAATAATTAACGCGGCAAAAGAGGTTGCTCTTGTAGCAGGGGCATTGGCCTCTCGTGAGCAAGAACGTCCAAAGAATACGAAAACTGCATACGTGAACAAACAAAAGCTGTTCAAGGTAGAAACACTTTTCGTTCACGTATAAAGAATATTTCCGTCCTAACCATGATGGTACTTAAATAGAAATTTTGCGAGGACAATCAATATGAAAATGGTTGCATAGTCACCGAAGCCAA
>JNEV01000959.1:0-18902 GCA_000697495.1 Saksenaea oblongispora B3353 | reverse complement strand
CGTAGATGTTGATTCCTCGGATTCAAAGGGCATAAACGATTGGAACTTCGAAAATGATCTGTTCGATAGCAAGAAGGACAGCAACGGGGCATGTTGTTGGTATATATCTATCGTCACAGAAGATCGTCGCAGAGGACAGCACTGAGGGGGGAAAGCGAAGCATAAAGAAATGTGAAAGTCATGTGACTTATTTTATCCAATCAAAAGACAGATATTTCTTCAGGGCGGGCCAATCAAAGGCCCTAATTTTTCAAACTCAAACCACATTTCTTTATATAATAGATACGGAGATAAAAAAAAAATATAAAAAAGAAAAAAGGGAGGGAGAGAGTAAACTAACGTTACACTTGCTGCAGAGCCTTCATAGATACCGAAATTCACCGGGTTGATGTATTTAGGATCGTTGCATAATAACGATTTTTAGACACCACAACAACAGCTGTGAGATAACGCTAAAATCGTAGAACAAGTGCTTGACTAGAACGTATGACTGGGAACACTCTACTAACGATTGCTCTATCACTATCTATAGCATCACAGATAATATTACATCTTATATCCACTTTAATTTTTTTCAACAGTAGAATACCCTTAGTGATCCACTTCACTCGAATTTTCCTGAACACAATAAACGTAACCATGCTAATAACAATAGATAAACAGTCATCAGGATGGATGAAGAGCAGTTATTTTTTTTGAAGTTTTGATGACACTTGCACCGACATAACGCACCCTGTACAGATATCGAAAGCACTCACACGCTAGACCAGCATTTTCTATGACCAATCCGACGAAACGGTCAGGTTGTAGACAGCAGAAATCCGCAAAGATTTATAAAATCTTAGGTATCTCTGAGTTCGAGTACAGGTTCCTTCAGTGTCATGCATTGGTTACGGTACTTTGTACTGGGAACGAACATTGGCAATTGGGACTGTGACGTCTCGCGAACAAAGCAAAATAATTTTTGAGCGGAGCAAATTCTTGCACAAAATCACTGAACACACAAAATTCGGTAATCCTCCCTTGCCATGACTTCGACTGGCATGCCTTGTCAAAGTGTAGCTAGGTGCTATGCCGATGCTAACACCAAGATGCCAAGTAGTTACTGGGATTACGATACTCTCCAGGTCCAATGGGGGTATGTTCTTTACTGCGATGAAGCATCGCTGACGTTACTGTTTCGACGCACAGACTTCAAGACAACTACGAGATTATTCGTAAAGTGGGCCGTGGCAAATACTCCGAGGTGTTTGAGGGTATCAACATTACCAGCACTGAAAGATGTATCATCAAAGTGTTGAAACCTGTCAAGAAGAAGAAGATCAAGCGTGAAATTAAGATTTTGCAGAACCTGGCTGGTGGACCTAATGTCGTCGGTCTGTTAGATGTGGTCAAGGATCCTCAGGTAATCTATTATTGTAAACAAGAATAATTTTGACATAACCCTAGTCGAAAACTCCTGCACTTATTTTTGAGTACGTAAACAATACCGATTTTAAAACTTTGTATCCTCGATTCACGGACTACGACATTCGTTACTACATGTACGAATTGCTCAAGGTGAGAAGATGGACTGTTTGGAAAGCAAGGACTTATTTCAGTTTAGGCGTTGGACTACTGTCATTCAAAAGGTATTATGCACCGCGATGTCAAGCCACACAACGTCATGATCGACCATCAGAAGCGCCAGGTACAAAGTAACGATTGATATAACTGTAACCTTATGTGTTTCTAGCTGCGTTTGATTGATTGGGGTCTTGCTGACTTCTATCACCCGGGGCAGGAGTATAATGTCCGAGTAGCATCACGCTATTTCAAGGGTCCCGAACTTTTGGTGGATTTCCAGATATACGACTATAGTCTGGATTTGTGGAGTTATGGTTGCATGTTTGCCAGTATGGTACGACTGCACTGTAAGGATTTTCTTGGCTAATACGTGTTTAGATTTTCCGTAAAGAACCTTTTTTCCATGGCCATGATAATTACGACCAGCTAGTCAAGATTGCAAGAGTACTTGGAACGGATGAATTGTTTGTGTATTTGGATAAATATGGTATCCAATTAGATCCACAATATCATAAGGTTCTTGGAAGGTATATTCACTATTTGGGAGAAAATATAGTCTGACAAGGAGATTTTAGTTATGCTCGTCGGCCGTGGTCGAAGTTTATTAACAATGAAAATCACCGGTTGGTTTCTGATGAAGCAATTGATTTCCTGGACAAATTACTGCGCTACGACCATCAACAGCGTCTTACTGCAAAGGAAGCAATGGCTCATCGCTATTTTGGTAAGTAATGAAGAGATAGCATACTATGCTGCTAACCAATCGTACTAGATGTCGTTAGGGAAAAGGAACACCAATAAATGAGGAAGTCTGCAATCAATATTTCAAATCATCCATTTAAAAAAAGGGGGCGGGAATAAACGGTCAAACTTGTAATAGTATATAAGCTTTTCATGTTCAACGCAAATTTTATGAAAGCTCCTGTGATTTGCCTGAGGTAACACTGGTCTACATGGAAAATATACTCATACTATTAGAGTATAGTAAAATTACAAGTGGTATTTGCAATACTGGCTCGACGGCCAGGCGCCGTAGGCGTGATTTATCTGAGGCACCTTGTAGCGTTGAAAAAGTATTCCAGTATAGCCTGGTGTCGTAACATCTGGCGAGAAAGACTCAAAAGATTATTTTGACCAGCGTTACAGACCCATACGCTAAGTACGATTCACTGAAAGCCAGATCAACGTAAGAGGTATGAGATACATGGATGCTTGCAAATGTATACGTAAGAAAATTGTTGTGGAGATCTGCGATAAAGGTAGCCTTACCGAATGCTCTGAATTAAGGTGATAGCTTGTATCAGCGGATGTGGGCGATAAATCGTACAGCCTAATTTTATTCGCGTGCAAAGGTACCATCAGTTTGGGTTATGAATACATCTTCTTACCAAAGCAGTTTACTAATGTACCTCATGATCTTGAGGATGTTTAAAGTCAATCTCTTTCATTGATCCTTTTTAAGCATACTTTATTATGTATCTTTTTAAATCTCCTTATTGACTACAATATAGCATATAAGCTTTAGAAGGCTACGACTTATCGGCAAACCTTTACGAATTTTAGCTCATTAACATAGCCTTCGCTCTGAAAATGTCATGTGCGACACAAACACCTGTCGTCCATGAAATGTCAAGCCTGCACTAAGGAAGAAACTAACATGCACTATCAGTAAACCGTAAAACTTACTGGAACTTGATCCCTCAGCGGACATAATTTGTTCAGATTCGTTCATGGTTAATACCTCTTGTACTAAATGTTGTCTTAATTACCCCCGAAAGATAGTTCCACGCAGTTCGTGGGTGCCACACCCCGCACCATTTCGGTGGGGCGGGAGAAGAGGTTGATGTCGTGATGTCATTTTCATTCTTTAACGACCATAGGTCTAAACAATAAATCAACAGGCACGAGTGGTCCTATGTTTATAGCCAACCTCAGTCGTACCGGAGATGCTTTTATGAAATAGAACCGAAGAAAAAAGAAAACAAACGGTCTTCCTTTTTTAATGGTTGTTTCCTTTCGTCTGAAACATCTCCTTATCTAGAAACACTCAATTTCCAGGCCCACTCTGATACGACGCAGAAAACTGATATTTCCAACGCAAAGTCTACTTAGAGCCAACGCAGAAATGATATGCATCGTCCCGCAAAATGTTTAACCAACCATGCAAAGAAATTAATGGCTACTCGCAAATAATTACGGAAAACACTATATTTCCTATGGTATATGGTGCGATACACAGGTAATCAGCACTTCCTTTGATCAGTTTTTAACGATACTCTTACATTTGCTGTCATCATGCTTTTTCTGCAAGCCGTTTATATATTGGAGAAGTTTTATTTTAGCAGACATATGAGTAGCACAAATGCTAACAAACGTTCTTATAGCTTTTCTTTCTCACACGCATTCGACAGCAACCAGTGAGCCTTTCACACTATCGGAGTTTTAAAGAATCATGCAAACGTGTTCCTCGTATCAAGCAGATGAGCTTGCTCTTTCGAACATTAAAGGCAGCTCATGCACAGATCAAACATACAAACTGAAAATGCAACTGCACCTCGCAATGTTACCTCTGGAAACTCGAAAACACCAAATGCTTGGCCAGACAAACAACGAGATGCAAGCAATGCGTAAGTGATGTCTCCGCTTTATTCTCAACGCCGTGCGAGTTGCATGTCATATTGATCAGCCAACGCTATTTAGGTTATTTAAAAGGCTAATTACAGAACGCAATAAAAGGGTGGATGAGTTACAACAGACACATTCTGTTTTACAAAACAACGTGGCAAAAGCGGCTAGAGAAGAGGCTGCGGGATCGAGAACAAAGGCAACTATGGTACAGCTTTACCTACACCGTATCATCGATAAGTTTATATATCGGTACCATAGGCATTTTCGCTCTTGGGGGATTTGATAGATGAGTGCATCTACGACGTCCTTTTCGATGCGCATCGAGTAATGAAGCAGGCGAACTCCATTTGCCAGATTTGTCAAACAAAGTACGCGCCTGTACCATTTAATATACTGCATTGAACTGCTAAACAAAAACTAGATGTCGTTCTTATGGTAACTTTGTCGTAAAATCGCGTGTGCAGTACAGATAATCAAAATGGTATAAAACAGCGGCTCAACCAGGATGCGACGTGTTTGGAAATAGCTATAATCTCAATAATCTGCCACCATATGAATGTGTCAACTGCCATAAAATGTTAGCCTCATCTCGCTATGCACCACATTTGGAAAAATGTCTTGGTTTAGCAGGAAGGCAGTCCAGTAGGGTAGCAAGTCGGAGGTATGTCGAAGGTCAAATGGGCGATGATAGATGTATCTAAACGGTTGAAAGGCTTGGATCGTCATCCCCGTTTGGATCAGAAGAAACAAACTATGAAAGTGATCCCGATAATGCTTCTATCGAAAAGAAGAGAAAAAAGGTACACTGATATCAGTAGGATAGCAACATAGTAACATACTGTGTAGCAATCTTCAAATGGAGGAGGGTCACGGATAAAAAAGTTAAAAGGTATCAAGTAGCGAGTACATTTCCTTCACTAATTTACTGATACAATCTTTAGAGAATCCGGACGATTTACCCACCAAGATTAAGGTTGATTATTTGACATTTACATGCATCCACTAATACATATCAATTAGAAAACTAGTATGGACACGGACTGATTATGATAATTGAGATGTACAGCATCTGCCAAGGTTGCATCACGTTGCTAGCGAAATGGGCAGAATATCCTATCCTAGTTCTGACTATATCCTAACGAAATATAAAAGTTTGGACTCACATTATGCAATCTTATTGGTTAGACTTTTCTGTTCTATTGGCTACACTCCTTACACCCCCTCTTGATTTTTTGCCGTCTTATTGGCTATATTCCCTTGACTTTTGCAAAACCTCGTTGGTTGCTGGCTGCATTTCAGTGGCTTCTTTGATTGGTTGCAGGCTCGCACAGAGTGAAATGCTTTGCTGAGCATACATCGTAATCTGGGGGATCTGCGGGTTTTCCACAGGAACATGTCAATGTTTCTTCTTGTTTTTCTTTATTATCATCATCTTCTTCTTTATCATCATTGTAATCCACTATACTGTATAATATTTGCAAAGAACGTAGAGTGATGCCACGAATGTGTAGTCAGCCGTGAACGGAGAGCGAAGTGCTTACTGAAGCGAAGCGAAGGTAAAAAGCACTCCGGAAATGAGAGTGAGGCTGCACGTTCTAAAACAGCCTTTTCTTCTCTAAACATCAATTGAAGGTGCCAATTTTTTTAAGGAAAAAGCTACCTCTTTATTTCTTATTGACTTGGTCTGTTCTTTTACATACAACAAGCTGAGGGCTTTATTCAGGAGTTCAAAGCACAAAATACATATAAATATATATGTGTGAATACTTTGTTAAGAAATGAAATGTGAGCTATTTATAATTATATTGCGTTATCATAGAAACATAATTGTTCCTGAAAGACATGTACTTGGTCGTATGGAAGTTCTTGTTCTTTTTGTAATGCAAATGTGTGGTTAGAAGAAAGGATTGGTGATAATCGCGCTGCACCAAAATTAGTATGAGAGGATGATTTCAGTCGAGAAGATGCCCAAAACTTTCGCAAATCTCATGCGTCCGCATATCCTGGAGTATTATATTATTATCAAAGCAGTGGGTTCTCTCTCCGACTTTTAACATTTCTTTTGGATATTCTTCTAGCAGCCTGCTGGGGACACGTAGGCAGGCGTCGAATGCTCTTTTCATGATTGCCCACAGCACTTGGGGTGGGACCGGGAAGAACGTGATTTGATGGCAAGCGATTAGGAGCGTGGACCACCTTTTGGCTTCCAGTCGTGCCGCATCAGGGTCTAGAAACCACAAAAACTGCACGCAGTCGCGCAGCATTTCTTCTGTAACTTCGTCTTCGTCGTCTTCATCAGCGGCGATATCGTCTGGTTTGATCATTTTTTGTAGCTTCTTCAGCTTCGAATACTCACCAACATATCTCCTGTTTAATATTTGCTCCTCAGCATTGTCTTGTATTGACATTACCTACCTATACATGGCGAGGCAAGCTTCTTCTCTTAATGGGAGCCATTCTCTACAACTTTTATCCTCTACCATCGTCTGTCGTATTTTGTAGCAAAAAACAACACGATATTTACATACACACCTCACAGAAGAGGAACCAGACAGTATACAAATTGCATTATTCTAAAACATCACACCCAGTATAAAATCAATAGAAACAAAATAAATAAACACTATCTAAGAGTCTAAACGTACATTAAGTCGTTACCTCATCTAGAACCGTATATCACATCGTCGAATGTGAAGGTTGACTAAGTTCAATGCATCCCTGCATAAAACCTGATGTTGCTCGGCGGTCTCACAAAAGACGCCCTATGTAAAGCTGTAAATCGTGTTTAAATGAGTGATGCTGCATACTTTGAGATGTTTATATTCATTTTGTAGTAGGTTAGACAGCCTACTCTGGATTGCTGTATGGGAAAGCGAACCTTCGCTTTTTTTTAACTAGATGTTGCCGGAAGTTGGCTCTTTTCCGCTCGGTTTCATCTACGGTAGTTGTCAGATATAAACATGGCTCATTCACATTTTGTGATTCAGTTAGTAGTTCCTGATGGAACTTTTTAAAAATGCATTCATATTTACGTTGTTTTCTCTTCAAATGGATTGCCTTTTGGGAATCTGCCTCCAGTGGACACAAAATTCGTTCGAGCAGCATAAAAAATACGTTCATGGTTAGTAAATGGAAAGGTATGCTGATGTCTTTAACTTACCCCGAAGGGTATTCCCGCATCATTATGTGGACTGGCGCCGCACCTTGGACCGGCGGGCCTAGTAAAAAAAAAAAAAGACACGGCGTGAGAGCCGATTATGTTGCAACGCACTACAGAAGACATGAACGATGCAGCACCTGGCGAGGACTTGAAGGATATGAGTATGAATGACAACTGTGCATACAAACGGAAGTCACCATTTGACTTACCGAATGGGGAGGCCCTAGTCACTCAACCAAGGTGGTTCGATCAGAGGTCTTGTAGGCTAAAATATAAACATCGAACATGAGCTATCCTGTACATAGTATCAATCGAAGTGCGTACCGGGGATGTTTTTTTAAGAACAGAGCTAAAGAGTGAAAAGGGTGTCGTGCCTTTGCTTTTAAATAGTTCGGATCACTGAAACAGAAGTGACAGTCATTAATAGGAAATCGATGACCACTTTATCAATGGTCGAGTCTGGCGGAAGATCTGGAACAGAATAGGAAGGAGGGAATTTTCCAGACCATGACTCATGTTATACCCAACGCATATATCATTATTTAATTGACGCAGAATAAATATTCAGAAGCGCAAATATATCCTATACATCAGCGCAAAATATTATGTAATAAGCGCAAAGAAATGTTCAAAAACCAGTAAAAAGAGCAAAATGAGACAGTCAATGGGACAAAATTTTATTCTGTAAAAAGTTCGGACAAGTTCTTCTATCGTTATCACACATATTTATACTCTATAGACCTCCGAACTGACTAGAGATCTCAGTAAAAGTCAAACTTAGGATTGTTGATGATATGTTTTCTATATGGTGGATGTCATGTATTAAAGAGCAACCATTAATGTTCAGAAATAAAGCATGTCGATAACATATATCAGGACTGGATTGGTCGATAAAATTTGGTGTGAGTTGTTTAGCAATATACTCTCCCTGTGAGTATGCGGACCAATGTGATTAATAACGCAACGGCTTCCAGGGCAATAAAAAGCAGCAACAATAGTGCAGTGGGGGTGAGCGGTTGCTTGTGTACAACTTTTGCATGCCTGCTCATTTGTCTTTTTTTGGTTGGACATTGATCAAGTATCTAAATTATACGCAGTACATTGGACATTTTGATGACCTAGTGACACCGGGGCAAACCTTTTTAACATTATATCCACCATCAGCAAGACAATAGTTCTGCGTTTACTTCATCATCCAGCCTATGCTGAGATTCATAGACATGCTGTGGATATGATTGAAGGTGCAGTAAATCACCTGAGTATCTTAGCGCCTCAACGACTTTGTATCGAGTTTGTTTAAAGGCTCCATATTTGGAGCTGATACGTAAATCGGCTTTTGGCTTTGCGCACGCCACTGGTGCACCGCAATCCCGTAGTTTCAAGACTGCAGTAAATAAATTGCTTCGATAATGAGTGTGATTTATGCACGTACTGTGTATGATAGCAGCGACAGTAAAGATATGAACAGATCAGGACAGTGATGTATTAAAAGAATTTATTTTTATTCCATTTATCGTCACTTCTCTTTTTCTTTTCTTTGTCTTTCGTATTCATGCTTTATCGCTAACTGCTCAGCAGTTCTCCACATCATTTTCTGATACATAGTAATCAAAATAAAAGAAAAAGTACGTGATGCCGAGCTTGGTAAGCTTTTTATGTTTATAATCAACCATAGCTAACTTCAAAAATAAAGTACTTTACTCTCTTTCATGTGGCACAAGATTATGTACTTTCCTTTTCGGGCGACGCAGGACTTTCTCTTCATGCAGCAATCATTACGCAAGGATCGTGCATCCAACGACAGCTTGAAAGGAATGCAACTCTTTTTTTTATGTCAAGGAACAATTAACTACAGCTATTTATTTAGATTCCTTTTACACCGCTGCGGACGTTATCCTGCTAAGATGCGAAACCATAGCTGGTGGGATCTCCGCAGCTGGTCGGTCCTAACCAGTGTTTTTTTGGTAAGCACCTGCTGTTCTATACATACAAATGATTAGTTTATGATACAGCCTTCAAAGACCTGAGCAGAGACTCATTGGAGTCTACAGCAAAGGCAATCAGGCGCAGACAACTGGTTAGGACCATCTCAAAATTACTCCTAGAGTGGTACGACGGTTAGAGAGCCATCATCCTAGCCTTTAGTTAGGCCTGAGTTTTGCGACCTCCCAGTGGAATGGAGGCGGTGCTACTTGCACACGTCAGGTAAGAAAATTAATGATTGGTTGATATTATTGACGTCATTTGCGGGGTGTGACTTTGGGATCCGTGTAGCGAAGCCCAACAAATGTAACGCTCTTGCTTTAACAAGCCGAGGATGCCGGCATCCGCCCTGACACGACAATTATTGTATAATATCGACGTAGACTTATTAACCAAGAGCTTACCATTATCGAGCTCACCAAAAGACGATGTAAATGTTGGATCGCCGTCATTACAATCGGTTGCCTCCGAGACTTCGAACACGTCCAGCGAGTCCTACGATTCGACATGTGATGTTCCTTCTCGTAATACTCCATGCTGTTTTCAGAAGGCACCCCTCATACTTGACCAATCGCATGAAGATAGTCTTAGCTTTGACATTTTAAAGCTATATGAAGTAAGAAAGAACGTACTCAGGAACTGCGATCAACACTTAGTAGGAGCTACTACCGAGCTATGAAAGCTATACTCAGCGAATGGGGCTTGTAAAAAAGATAGAACGCCTTTTGAATGCTGAATGGCCAAATAGAGACATTCAAGTGCATTTGTTTGGGTAATTTCCACATTGTTTTTTCTCTGACATCGCTAACGGTACCTGACAAGATCATCTGTTAATGATTTAGGAACGAGTCACTCAGATGTCGATCTTTGCATCACAACACAATGGAATGGTCTGCGCAATGTTCGAACATTAGCCAAACTGTTCCGTAAATGTAAGACGAGCGAAGTAGCAATTCATATGCTTACTGACTTGTTTTAAGCCGGTATGCAGCACGTGGTCTGTGTACCCCGCGCGAAAGTTCCTATTGTGCGTTTATTTGATCCGGGATCGTACGTACAATGCGTTCTCCTGCATATACTTACTGTACCGTAGAAAATTAGCATGCGATATTAATGTCAACAACACGATGGCCCTGCAAAATACAAAGATGATAAAGACGTATGTAGCAATTGACACCCGCGTTCGACCGCTCATTATGGCGATAAAACACTGGACAAAACAACGAATCGTAAATGATGCTGGTAAGGAACTTGCTTTGAACGACCGAAATAACACATTATACACAGCGAACGGAGGAACACTATCAACATATACCTGGACCTGCATGATCATCAACTTCCTACAAATGCGTGAACCGCCTATTCTCCCTATCTTGCATCATTCTGATTCGGAGAAGGAATATGACACGTTCGATAGTAATCCCGAAAAATTTAGTGGCTTTGGCGAAGCAAATCGTGAAAGTGTAGGGGGATTGTTTTATGCATTTTTTCGTCGGTTTGCTGTCGAGTTTAATTATGATCAACATGTGATTTCTGTACGACATGGATGCTACCTATCAAAACGCGAGAAAGAATGGCATTCTGGGGGTGAACGGGCAAGTTTCTGCGTAGAGGAGCCCTTCAGTACAACTAGGAATCTCGGCAACTCTGCAGATGCTGCGTCTGTGAACGGTCTTCGAATAGAGTTTCGCCGTGCTTTAGAATTCCTTGTTTCCAACGCCCCTCTGGATGTCATCTGTTCACCCTACCGAGCACAGTCCTTTTCTTCAAAACCACCTTTTGAAAAACAGAAACCACCGCTTGCGGTGACACCAACACCAACTGTCTTATTACCACCAAGCAAACATCCTCGAACCCGGGCAGCATCCCTTCTGCTATCTGCTGCTTCTCACTCGATACATCCGCATGATCGACGGCGGAGCATGGCTGATGATATACGCTGTCACTCGCAAGAATTTTTAGAAACGTCTGAACTACGCCCATCACACCGTTTGCGGCAAGGCAGCCATCCATTATTACCGGTTCATTTGAATTTGTCAAATAACTTTCATAGTGAAAAGGAATCTGATGGACGGACAATGGATAGTATATTTGCACGGTATAGACAACCTACAATAGATCGACGGCAGAACGGCTCTAGCCAACAGGAGGCGTTAGTCGGTCGGAGAAGGTCCTCACGACGGAAATCCACAAATGAATGGCCATCTATTACAAATCATCATATATCAGCATCGTGGACACCTAATCCAAATCAACGCCGTCGTCGGTGGTCAACTGTGAAAAAGGATCCTGAAGTAGCAACACCGCATCCACAACGAACAATGGCGGAAATTGTTAAGCTTGGCAATAATGATGGATCAACCAATAGTAATGGGCGCCGGACACCCGTACATGGGAAGAAGCAACAACAGCATAAACTCAAAAAGCGTGCAGGAATAACCAAATCACGTTCATAGATGCCACATTACTCTGTAAAGTCGTTTATTTATTTACTACATATCCAATTTTCAGCGAAACAATGAACAGCATCGCGCTGCTATTTGGACCGAACAAATGTAAAACGCTGCTTTTAACCCATATGTACGACGTACAAATCGAGAGATTCACGTGCAAAGAAAAATGTGATTTCTTCTAATGTCTATGACGGTGACACTCTTTACGCACTCATGGTTACTATGTTCATAGCAAATACTCCGATGTGGCAAGCATCAGAATTTCTCATGTTCACGATATCTTTGAAGCCGATTCGTACCCGACAGGTAAAGATTATATGATCGTCGATTGCTTTTTCACTGAACTGAATTCTAGACTCCTCGAAACCTGATCAATCAGGGCCATTAAGAGCACTTTCCTTAACTTCGAATTACTGCGTTCATCAAACAAACGATATGATAGCCTGACGAAGGTAAACACCTTTATGTATCTATTTCTTTACCCAGAACTACCTGGTCAAATGAAATTTTTTGAAATAGATGGGCTTTTTCTTACGGTAGTTCTACTGTTCACAGCCATTGATGCCACTACCTGTTCATACAATACATGTGTCATAAACGGTCAATGTGCTCATTATAAATAGTAACACTGGGCAAATACATTTATTTTAACGTCACTCAATATGCTTTATGAAACAGTTTAGAATCCGAAGGTGTTTAAACATCTAATATGCCATTATAATCAGAGCTATTCTCTTAACTGACAGATCAATTACTAGACAAATGCTTTATACATGATCCGTGCTCATTTCTGCATTTGAGTCTTTAACACCTTGTTTCACATGTTGTGCACTTTACTTCTTCAGTATTCCTGGTTCAATTATAGTTCTTTCCAGAATAATAACTGTCAGAGTAGTGAAAACTTTTTAACATCAATGTGCCAAAAACGCACAGAGAATAAAGAAGTTGTAGACCAAGTTAATTGTCGGTCGTTTGGCTAGAGATGAATGGAGCTACAAAAGTGCAGGACAAACAGTCTGTCTCGGTGGAATTCCAGACTGGCTATTACTGCAACTTTACTGTCCATTAGGCTCTGTTTTCACCAAGGTGTACTACCGCAGCGTAATTGCATAAAGTAATACTGATATTTATGGATAGATGCGAGGGTGACAGATGCGCAGGTTAAGTACGCGGAGTTACTCTTGTGAATACAGATAGGAAGGTGGGAATAATAAATATAGGTAATAGCAGTTCAGTTCAGTTTATCGTCGGGGCGACTAAGGCATTGTTCAGTTTCCAAAGTACGGATTGGTGGCAATCGAATGCTTTCGTCTGCTGGCCTTTCGCTGGCAGTATCACCTCCACGAACCATTCGTAGTCGATCTAACCAGCTTTCTGCCCGATCAACAGTATCCGAGAAAACAGTTGAAATTGACTGTAGCATTTCTAGCGATTCTTGTCCAAATGATAATAATCGTATTGCCTTTTCTTCATTCCCTCTAGGCCTATCGCTATCAGGGCGTAGTAGGGGTGATGATGCAGGTGATGTGATGGTGGAATTTACGTCATTGAGAGATGCCTATTAACATATTGTGTTGTTAGTAAGATGCAATAATGCGAAGAGAAAGAAAAAATACCCATCGGTTTGGCAGATCCAAAATCGACCCGCGCACGGCTGCTTTAGCATGATACGGCAATGCAGTACTTGCATAATGACTTACAATCTCAATCACCTTTCGTAGTGTGCCTACTATATCTGTTTTGATTTGTGCCAATAAACTAGGTACAGTTAAATTGGTAGTTGAGCTTGACTGCGCCGTGGCAAGTGAAACGAGGAAATTGCGCAACAATGTCATTTGCTGCTCAATGTGTTGTATAGCGTACTGCAGCCATGTTAAGCAGTACTTAAGGCATTTCATTGATTCTTCACTAACAACAGCCACAGTGCTGCCGGCAGCTGATCCAGCGCCTACAACGAGCTGCTGCCATTGACTTCCACTGTTGCCTGGTCCGAGATTAGTACGTTTTTTTCTCGTGTATGGTGTGCTTCGCGGCGGTGATGTAGAACGCATGCGCGACGATGAGTAACTAAGAAGAAGAAGAGGAGAAGAAGAGAAAAAGAGAATAACAAAAAAGGCCGAAAAGGGACTTTCACGTGAGTGATGGTGGAATCATTCCTTTCGCCCGTATTTAAGCTGTGTTTATCGGATTCATATGTATGTGCAATGATATCTAACAAAAAGGAAATGTCAATTGTCGCAAACACGTGTAAACGTCCACTAAGAACGCCATTGTATGACCTTCATCTCTCCTTAGGAGTTTTTAGTACCTCTACTTAATGCAAAACTTTGTGGCCGTCGATGTCTTCTTGCATCTTTCTTGTATAGACTTTTTTATTTCTTTTTATTCCTAGATTGCATTTTTCTCTGTGATGGTTGAACGACACTTTGTGCTATTGAATAATCAGCCATGCCAGTCACTAATCCCAAGGACATGATGTCTTTGTATCGCCAATTACGCTGTTTAGTATAATGGATTTTAGTAAGCATAAGATCCCACGTATGGATTAAAAGTTACACTATTATTTTGCGACTTTCAAGCGTAAGATAGTATGCGTCGTTGTCGCACAATGCTATTAAAGAACATGCTATAACTTCTAAGTTTGCATTGATTTATTACCTATGTGCAACATTATTATACGCTACAGTTTGAAACTTTAGGGAGATAGAGAACGAATCGTGATAATTTCCATGAGCAACGGTTAATCTTTTTGAAAGATAGCGAAATAGTTCTTAACATGTGCAAATTTATCCAGCATGCAGTCATTTGCACCTCACCCTGCAACTATAGCACATTAGAGAGCGATTTTCTGTGCAATACTTCGCATCCAATACAGTATACCCTCACCCGTTTTATACCAAAATGACGCATCGCTACAAAGGTTGATGTAAGTAGCAATTCCTCTAATTTATGTTGCGGTGACGAGATCAGAATTAAACTATATGTGTAACTGGTGCCTGAGGACAAAGAAGTTGATATGTTCAACAAAATCGATAAAACATTTTAAGTACGTAAAACTCCCAAAAGTGACAAGTATATTTATTCAGACGATAGAAAAGCAAATAAAGGCTCGCAGGCTCTAACTACTTAATTACAAGCAAGTCATAGCTGATAATAATCATTAATTTGGTCAGTATGGATACGTGGAGGTACTTTTCATTAAGCAAGAAAAGAAAAGACGTTGTGTTATAGGGATATGATAGTAAGATAAATCAGACAAGGTAAATCCTTTGAGACTGAATCAAAGATGTTTGTTATTATTGATATCCCTAAGGTATTTATATGAGATCTCCGTATACGTATGTGTTGTTATTAATGTGTTATCCCTTAATAAATACAGTGTTGATATTATGCATGTGACGTATGGTCTGATCGCCTCTATACTGTGAGCAGGGAAGATCTACATTGTACAGAAAATACGATTGATCCATGAGCCCTTATATGGAGCTATAGTGAAGATCCGTTTATACCGGTGCATGACAACATATTAGCTATACGACAGACATACGATAAAAGAAATCGTTGGACATAATATGCATCCTAAATCGTGGAATACATCATCTTTATTTTTTCTGGATTCTAGTTTAGTGAGATTTTGATTTCTCTTGTGCAGAGCATATTTTTGTAATTCTGAAGGATAACGCCTGCCAAGAAGTAGTGCTCGATGTCGTCCCAGTCAATTGTCATACTTCATCACCTTGTGCCAAATGCAGACAGAAATGGCAAACAACTGTAGTTATTGATTTACCAGAATCAGTTTCGCTAACCGATAAAATATCTGAGCGAAATGGCCCACCATTTCTGTTCAGAAGTTTAAACTGTACAGTCACTAATGTAGTTGTTGTAAAAAAAAAAAAAAAAGAAAAAAAAAAAGAAGTCGGTCGTCTGATTTATAGTTCTCTCATATCTCATGTTGGATCTTGTAAATGTAATCAAAAGGTGTGCATACAATAATATAAATCTGTGAAGGGAAAATAAAATGAAGAAAATAAAGATTGAATCAAAAGAAAATAAAACAGCGAGATCTGTGTTGCTAGTATCAATTGATCAAGGTAAAAATCAAAGTGGAATCAGAGATCAAATAAAAAAAATGGTTATCAGTAATTTCTTAATATAATCAATGGAGATGCAAGGAGACTTGTATGCATTTTTGATATTCTTGAGAGAACCTTGGCTTGCGCTTGATAGTGTTAAGCGGACAGGTTATTTTGTATCTGAAAAATCTGTTTTTTTATTATTGAATAAAAAGGATATTTATACAAAGTGAATGAATATAAATAGGAAGAAAGAAATAAAGCCGAGAAAGAATATAAAACAGTTATACTATGAAAAATTGGACCTCTGGAAAAATAAGCACTTTTGTAACTAATAGTTATTTGTATGGCCTGTGATGTTTAATTTCAGAATGTAACAGCTGATTGATTGTAGCAGGTAGCAATAAACTTGATAGCAGGTAGCAATAATCGTACTAGCTAGTGACAATAATTGTGATAGCGGTATAAGATACGATTTTTGTGGCCGTGTACCAGGTTGTGAGTATAAAGCGGTTTTCGGTAATAAAATGCACCAAGATGTGGATAGCAGTTTATAATAACGGTAGGTTTCGGGTTAAGTGAGCACTAGTGAGTTTTTGGAGTCAACGCCAAGACTAGATAGGATATCTTTCGGTTGAAAGATAAAGATAGAAAGAAAAATATAAAGGTTTCTTTAACCCAGAATATAACGGGTGTTTGTATAGACTCTCGATGGGTCCTAAAAAAAAATGATCGTTAGTAGATTGTGCTTATGATTACCAGAGATCTCGTACTGGATCGTTCAAATGGAATCAAGGTTTGTGTAGTGAATAAGGTGAATTCGTAAAATAAAAAAATTAAACTGTTGACAGAGTCTTTGCTGCGTATGTCAAATGAAGCAAATGAAATCAGAGATAAAAAAAAAAGGGATTATCGGTAGTTTCTTGATAATAACCAACGGTGCAAGGAGACGATTGTGGTCTTGATATTCTTGAAAAACCTTAGATTTTGCACTTGAATAAGGAAGCAGATAACTTTGGTTTTGTTGTGTTAACCTCAGTAGTAACATAATATTTTATTTGTTTTGAGAAATAGTAGGGAGATTTATACAAAAATCAGTGAATACAAAATAAAGCTAGAGTGCTATGAACTGTGTGCGGACATTTCATGTTCGAATGACTGGGACATGTGATCATGTCCATGTCATCAGTTGCTGCAGCAGTAAAATTGATAGCAGCGGCAGTAAAGTAGGTAGTAGCAGTATTATCTTTTTGTTCAACTTTTAACTTTTTTATATCAGTGTTTTTCTTATGTCTTTTCTCGCTATTTTCTGTCATCTCCTTATTTTATTCTCCTTTTCTTGATATTGATATTTATACTAATAATATATATAAAAAAGAGATAAATAGATGTGCGCAACTAAATGGCTACTTACAATGCATAAAATGTTAAGAGCAGAAAATGTAAACTTGAAGTGAGTTTAGAAGATACCTTTATTGTTGTTGTATTTGACATATGCATCTCAACACTGTGCTTCAACATATCATTGTCTAAATGATCATTTACATCTTTATTCAGATACTTTTATTCCATCAGCACTTCATCTACAGATTAATACTGAATACGCTCAGACATCTATTGAACAGATATTAATAATCAAAGATACCGAAACTCTGCCATGATCTTTAGGTACCTCAGGCAACCTCGATCTTATGATTGGTGCAACAAGATGACTACAATGATAACGATCCTTACCATACTTAGACAATACAAATTATACAGATCCGTACATCTTGTCATGTCAAACTATCCTCTAAATCAGATATATGCTGACAGCTTAAATTCAATCCCAGATAGGAAAGTTTCTAAAACGTAAATCATAACGATCCAAAGACATACAAACAATCTTAGTCAATACTGGAAAAGCTATCCCAATAGCATTCAATATCAAATAGTATAAATAAGCAAATAGATATCGTAACAAAAACTTGACTTCTGAATAAAACTCTACCCAAGAGTCTCAAAGTATTTTCTTATCCATTTTCTCACTAATATTTCAATTGTATTGCTATTGGTCTACTATTTATATTGTTTGTAATTACTTGTATCTAATCCTTTTTAAGCTAACAGAGAAGTTCTGTTAAGGATCTCCTCTGTTAACTTAATTATTTTTCGGTATACAACAGAAGAGAAATAAGAGCATGCAGGAAGTTGGCTCATTATTCTCTTCTGTGTAGTATACAACGTAAAATAAACTACATCTCCCTGTGCACATGGATGAAGCCATAGAGGAGAGACATATTCTGATAGGTGAAAGGAAGGAGGAAGGGAAGGGCGAAGAAGGGAGAAAGGTTAATGCGCATACAGGCAGAGAACAAAAGTGAGAGAGGATGGAAGGACGGAAGGACAGATGACGTCGTCGAAAGTCTGACATTCCGGCTGGTCCGGCGGAAAAGGTCGGACACCCCGATCCCTATCAATTGGTTAAGGCTTTAGCCGACCTTTCCTCAGTGGCGATTCAGTCGTAAACAGCTGTTTTCAGACGTGTGGAATGTTATATAGGCCAGATAATATATCACACACGTGCTAGAAACAACTAGCTCTTATGGCGCAATTGGCTAGCGCGTCTGACTGTTAATCAGGAGGTTGGTGGTTCGAGCCCACCTAGGAGCGATATTTTTCTCGAAAATTAAATCGAGTTAAATTTTTTTTTTTTTGTTTTCGTGAAGTTGTCGTGCGGGTGATATGGGTTCCTGATCTGGGTTATCTTCCTGGAAACGGTCAAACCCACTGGGGATTAAGGATAACAGAAAATATAGAGTAAACGTCAGATGATTTATTTTGTATGCGATCGTATGGATATTTATATATTTTCTAAGACTAATTGTAACAATACTCCTTCGGACGAGTATTCATAAAAGTATATGAGAAGGTATGATGTAAGTTTGCTGAGCAACGGTTCTTGGTGATGTTAACGAATCTGGATGATCACCGAGATGACAAGGAGCTTACTGTTTTGGGACTTGGCCCGATTCTAAAAGTTTGTGCGACTACGCCTCT
>JNEV01000953.1:0-13050 GCA_000697495.1 Saksenaea oblongispora B3353 | reverse complement strand
ACTACAGACAGGATCGATGTGTTTTGACGTGAGAGCACCATGGACCACAGATGGAGCAGGGGAAACCATCGAAACTGGTATGTCAGGAAGTGATTTTGTCTCACCAAGCGAGACAGGGATGGATGGATCGTTTTGGATAATGGATGGATCTTGATCCATTTCCACATCTTGGTCGATGGGAGAAACATGGGGATCTGAATCCAGAACAGGGTCTTCTTTTTGTAGTGACATATTGCAGGGGTTCGTCTTCACCGTAAAAAAATGTTGTATTATCTTGTCACAAATAAGAAAGTGTATCCAGAAAAGCACAAGATACGGTGAGACTCCTGTTTATTTCTGGAAGAAGATCTTTGTTTACGAACTGCCTCTAAATGATTAAAATAAAAATCTCTTCTGAACGGAGATTGTTCATCTGGAACAACTCCAATAACTGCTTGATATAAAGGTCGCTTATTTAACTGATATTTACTGCTATCAGAATACAACACCAAGCTATGTTGAAAGTTTTCGAAGAGCTCAAGTTGAAGTACACTGCCATGTTGAACAAGAATTATGCTTTGAAAGATAAGTTGTCCAAATACACGAGACATCATTAGAGTCTTTTTTAAAATATGATATTCAATGTTATTCAGATATTCATTTGGATTTTCTGTATAAAATTGGTATGGTGGAACCATCATCAGTTACGGTTCTTTTGGTATAAAGACCTGACAGGGTCTTATCCACTGTTATATCATATATGGACAATTTGCCCTTAACCTTATTAGTATGGCTAGTAACCATCTGATTTACAGTAAAAGTTTGAGGTGATTTGAGAATATCAAAAAGTCTATTGTACATAACAGATTGCTCCTCTTGACTGGTACCAACTTTCACGCCTTTAGCTTTCACTATTATTTCGCCACTTTCTGTTTTCAGTCCATATAATTTATATGATAAAAATATAGCCTCAGTGATGGGTTCTTTCAGTTCGTTTTTCAGCTGGCCTAATTCCTCACCAAGCTCATCAGCCATCTCAGTATCCTCTATCTTTAGATCTGTTACCAAAGAATCCATATTGACATAATATATATTCCCACCTAGCTCTTCCACATGAGTCATTAATCGATGCAAGTGCATCCTCCCATATGATGTGATAGCTGCAGCTACTGATACATTTACATCTTCCAACAATACATCCCCATTTTCATATGATATGGTGATACCTGTTTCATGCTCATATGTAATGGATTCTCCACTGGCAGCATTGGCCATAGCATGTTCTTTGTATTCTAGGCCATAGACCCTGATAAGTGATCTGTCATATTTGTTATAGCCAAAGAACCTGTAGCTGGAATTACCAACAATCTTGTAAACCCATCTGATTGCTGTATGACCATCTTTTTCCACCACTAGCTTCTCATCATACACTTTCTGGAAAAACTCAGCACCCCAAGCTGCCAGTTTGAATATCACTCCATCCAACAATTGATATTCATAACTGAGCTCTATTCTGTACATCAACTCTTTAGAAAACACCTTTATCAGAGGCGAGTTATAGTCAAATATGGGAAATAGGAACTTACCATCTGTCATCACCCCATGTAAAGGTTGGCCTCTACCATTCTTTAATACTTTAACTTGATAAAAACCCAGATGTCTCTCCAAATACTCATACACTCTAGAGCTAGGCAACATATCTAGATTCTCTACATGTTTAGGAACGTCATATGGTAAATCTAGAGTACCTGCATATGGATATGATGAGTTGATGTTGTAGTAGTACAACGCTCCAGTTTTGAACACCCCTCTCTTGAATACCTCACACCTACCACCACCATAACCCTCAGAGATATACAAATGGATAGCCTTAGATAGCACATATAAAGGACGATTCTCAGGATCATAGTATTGTGAGAAGAAGATCCTCTTACTGAATGATGATGCAGAAGGATGCGCTAGTGGGTCTGTACTGAATTTTTTGCCACCAACAGATCTGTATTTGACCAATACATCATATAAAGCTTTACAGTTGATTCAGTTGTATTTGAGATATACAGGATCAGTTACCCATTCTTCCTCCATAATGTTAACAACATCCAAATCTGCCTTGACTTCTCCACCGAATTCCTTTGATAGCTTTTTCAGACTCATGGGGATGAGAGTGCATGAGTCACGAAACGTGATTTCTTTATTGTTTTTTAGGCACACTTTAAATTCTATAAAATGGCCTTCAACGTCCAAGACCTTTATCGGCATAAATTCCACTGTGTTGCAATATTCCAAAGCAACTTTGAATATCACATGAAAGTCATATCATCTGCCATTGCGTGCCCATATGACACAATTTGCATCACGATCCTGCAAGAATTCAAAGTATGCATAGATACATTCTTTCCCCATGTAACTAACGTAATTATCACCACCTTCGTAGTGGGTGATCATAATCAGCTCGTGGATGTGTTTTTTGGGATTTTTGGGGTCAGGTCTTCGATATGACTCAATATCCATGACTTGGATACATTCTGATTCATCGGTTATAGGGATTGTTTTTTTCTTAATAATCTTCATCAGATAGGTGTGTTTCGATGCAGATTCAATAAAAAATCTATCCGCAGATCCTAAAAAATTGTCATGCACCAAAAGATAAATGTGTTCTGTTTCATATAATAAACAACAAGTTTTTACAGTCTCCTCAGGTTCTATGTTCATATAGTCATCATATAACACCACCTTAACATCTAAATCACCCACAGCATCAACCATCCTATTTATCATCATGTTTTTTGTTTTTTCTAATTTATATTTCCTAACTATCTTAGCCTGCATCTTCTTAAACTCTTTGTTGTCAAATATTTTGTTTATTTTGTTTTCTTTATACTGTTCCCAACTTAGATAGGCATTCACTAAACACAACTTCTTGCTACCATACAAATCTAAAGCCCAGTATCTGTTGGAAAGCTTTCTGGGGATACCCTCGCCTTTGTGTGGTACCAACTCCCTGTTAGCCTCTCTCCTGAACTTGGATCTATGACTCCTATTTATGCATCTTATAATAACTGTTTTGATTTCAAATAATTCATCACTGTATTCTTCTGCATATTTTGCTAGTACAGCTAATAAATTTTCCAGTTTGGCATTGATAAAGGACTTGGTAGTCTCAAGTGTAATCTCATAAGCATCATAAAGACCATCACTCAAATTTGCAGCTAAAATACTACTCAAGTCATCTAGCTGTAAACAAAAATCTATCACTTGTTCATAATCAATTCAAAGGGGGTTGGTGGTGCAGTCCAGTTTGAACCAATGCTTGGTTAGCCTGTGCCTGCAATATCTGCACGTTTTTGCATATGAAGACCAGTTAAATCCTGCTATTCTATACCCCAGAGGTACGTTTCACTGAATTCTTCATTGTACTTCACTTCTATGGTCTACACCAGCTGCGCTTTCAACAACACGACCCCTATCTATCATTATTTCCTGTGTTTCCACAGGCAACATAGAAAAAAGTTCATATGTCAGAGCTTTGCCTCCAATGTATCTTCTGTATCTATTAAATGTTTTGTGATCTGTCATTTATCATTTTGTCATTTGTTTAATAAACCTAACTTTTCAAATTTAAAATTCAATTTTATGAAACCTGATTTTTTTAAAATTTTTTTTAAAATTATTAAACTAGCTCCTTTGAGGTTTCATGATTAAACTAATACTCAATAACGCGAGCTGTAACTCCTTGATCTCTGTGTTTCTCTTCTCAATCTCTGCATTTCTCTTCTCAATCTCCACATTTCTCTTCTCAATCTCTGCATCTTTCTCCCTAATCAAGCGTTCATAATTGGTTACCATAGATGACAAATCTATAGAACTGCTAGAAGCTCTAGGTATAGGTAACGTATTTGGCATGGTAGCTGTAGACCAGGAATGCTTACCGTTTTTGTTACATTTATGTCAATTCTCAGATACTCTATTTTTGTGACACTTCTTACACCAAGTTACACCTGGATAAAACTCAGGGTTCTTTTCTGTACAACCCTCACGTTTACAAGACATATTCTCTGCATAATAAATAACCTAGTCAATTTTAAAATTCAATTTTTTTGTTTAGGCTTAATTAAGTTTCGAGATTTGCTGGAATCTTTCTGATTTACCTGTTGTGTAACTTTAAAAGACTGAGTCTTCGCTTAGTTAGTGCTCGCACATCATGTTATAATTCGGATAGGTCTGCACATCGAGCACCTCATGTTGTTATCTGAATGTATCCACATTGAGCACCTCGCATTGCAATCCTCATAGATCTGCATTGAGCACCTCATGTTGCAATCCTCATAGGTCCACATTGAGCACCTCGCGTTGCAATAATAGTGTTTCAATCCTTGCAGAATAGTTTGTGAGAGAGGTTAAAGCATCACTGTTGCATCTTGACTTTGCTCAATACGCCTGTTCCTTGCAGAACTCACAGCATTAGTTATGCTGATATCAGTATCAGCTATGCCAGGAGGAGGCGTCTAACACTTTGACTTGTAAGTCTTGCACTTAAAACTTAGCTGATCAGTACATCATCATTGTAGTATCTCGATATGCCCATTCCTCATGGAACTCACAGCATCAGTTAAAGGGGTTATGCCTCTGAGTTGATTGAGCATCAGTTATCATTCTAGCTTATCCATATTCACATGTAACGTTGCTGCGAGGTAGACCTCACTGAGGCGTGATAGGCTTCAACTTGTGCCCAAGCCTTGCCCCTGAAACTTAGCCTCTCGCATTTGTTGATCATGTCGAACATGATCAATGGGTGTGGTCCCCTAGCCCCTAAGTTGTCTGCTTTCAAATCTCAAGCACAAGCCAAGGTTCTCTCAAGAATATCAAGACACATACAAGTCTCCTTGCACCTCCATTGGTTATTATCTCAAGAAACTACCAATAATCCTTTTATTTTCTTTTTATCTTTGACTCTACTTTGAACTTTTATTTTGATCCATCAACACTCATGGCACAGATCCTGCTATATCACATTTGTCTTTGATTCAACTTTTATTTTCGTTATTTTATTCTCTCTTATGGATCTATCTTATTATCTGCACATCTTTGATTATATATACGATCCAATATGACATCTCAGGTAATCACACACATAGTTTACTAACTATCAGATTTCTTTTCTTTTTATTTTATCAGAACCATTAAGAGTTTATATAACACCCATTATACTCGGTATTCAAGAACTATTTACTCTTCTCTTCCTCTTTTATCTTTCAAAACTGAGGGATATCCCATAGTCTTGGTGCTGACTCAAAACCACACCTGGTGCTCACTAAACTCGAACATACCACTACTCTTTTGTTACTCTTTTTAACCAGAAACTGCTATAACCTTACATCTTGGAACTCTCTGCCGAAATCTTTCATATTTCATCTTACTGCTGTCTACATCTGGCCAACCAGAAATTATACCCTTTCAATGTCTTTATTACTGTACTGACTTGTCAAATAATAATACAGAGTGGAATGCATAAGTGAAGCCATGCATATTTTAAGAAAACAAGGATATAGTCATGAAAAGACATTCAAAATGGATATGCTTTTTCAGTGCATTGAAAGCACTACAGAAGATGTCTTCTGCTGTAAAGACAAAAAGCAGAACATCAATCAAACTGTTCTTGACAAGGATAATAAGAAATGTATGCTGCAGAGACTGCAAATGCTCAATGCATGGAAGTCAAAGCTACCATATTCAGAGCTGATAGAAGAGCTGGAAGCAATAACTTGTCAATGGCATAGATTGAATCTCATCATAACTGGCATGTGGATGATCAAATCCAAGGTATTCCATTACAACAAAGCCAGTGCTTTGCTGCCTTGAATGATATCAAGACCAGAAGAAGCTGCTCACTTACTTTTAACCATAATACCTCTAAAGGTTTTTATCCTTCTCAAAGATTAAAAATTTAACACAGCTTTTCATTTGTTGCAGCAGGCAGTAAGGCTCAATGTGATATTATGAAGATTAAAACAACACAATCAGACAAGTAGATTCAGTGAGACTGTGACCAGGATCTTTATTTTGTTTTCAATCTTCTTATATAGTTATCTGAGTGAAAAGTGGGACGTTATTGATGAGACTTCTTGTAAACCAATAATGAGAAAAGAAAAGATTTTATCCTAATGTCCGTTGAAATGAGTCACTGGCGCACTATGTAAATAGTGTGATCATTGGTGCTCTTACTGAGACAATGGGAGCCCTGGATGATCGGTAGGTAATTCAGGAACAATAATTAAATTACCGACTGATCAGAAGTAGCTGTGGATAAATCCAGTGTAACAATAAAAATTTTATAAGAAGTTTATCTGGCGATGACTGAAACAGTCTGAGGAGAATGTCTGAATAGCATAGAAAAAGATGTCGGATACGACACTCAACTATGACAAGATGGCCAAGATTTTCTCAATGATGACTATGAATATGATCACCAGTCTCAGAAAACTGCCCATTTCAGTGAAGTTTTATTACAAAAATTCAGTTGAACCAGAACCAGGTGACAGTATTGAAGATAATAGCATAGATAAAATAATTCAAAACCAACAGGACTCTGAAAACTGCAAAAAGGTTATGGTCACCATAAAAGATGTCTGTTATGAAGAAAATATCCTAACGTTCTCTCAGTGAGAAGATCTCATCAAATAAATTTACATAGTCAGCATGAGTCATACTACTGACATACAGAACCTTTTTCCAGTGTCATAACAACCCTAGTTACCATTCACTCCCTACTTAGTTTAAAGAAAAATATCTTCTAAACATCTGTTGATTATTAAATGTCATTTTTGACCAGAAGATATCGAAGAATAAAGTAACAACAAATGGAGACATATTTAATTGCTCTGTAGGTAGAAAATAGTAACCATCAATGATTTTGAAGCAGGTTCTAGGCTCTGATGCTAACTTCTCCCTTAAACATGTAAGTACTATAATCTTAACTTAAACTGTAAAAGCCTATAGAAAAGAAGTTTAGTTGCAATACTCATCTTTAATTTAATTATCACGTTATGAATACATTCACTCATGAAGAATTTGAGAAGATCAATCCCACAGCTATATATCAGCAAAATTTCCATCTGTCTCAGCTGATTGAATCTCAGACTGAGGCGATTATCACTGTTGTATTCTGATAGCAGTAAACATCAGTTAAATAAGTAACCTTTATATCAAGCAGTTATTGGAGTTGTTCCAGATGAACAATCTCCATTCAGAAGAGATTTTTATTTTAATCATTTAGAGGCAGTTCATAAACAATATTCTTCTTTCAGAAATAAACAGGAGTCTCACCATATCTTGTGCTTTTCTGGATACACTTTCTTATTTGTGACAAGATAATACAACAATCACATTGAAAGTAAAAGTTGCCAATCTTTGTGAAGAGGTAAGCTTTCTTTCCCAACAACATGCAGATATTATTGGAGGGGAGACTACTACAAATGAGTCCATACCAAAGATTCCCCAGACAATTCTATACCCAAAAGTTGTTTCATCCAAAACAGGGAACCTCATCAACAAACGTGTTCATCTGGCCAATGTGGTGAAGCAGTTGATAAGACATGGTGGTATAAAGGATGATCAACAAGAGGTTGTACCCCATGACCTAAAACTACTGGCCCAAACTGTCAAAAGCTTGTTGCATCATGAATGTAGACTCGCAAAGAATGATCTGCTGTCCTGGAGCAAACTCTACACAGATATGATTGTTAATGAAGCTGACATGTTGGAGAAAATGGCAGCAGAGAGCAATATTCCATTAAATCATTATCAAAACCATTGGGGTGCAATATGCACACTACAAAACCAGTAGACAAATGAACATAGTGCAATTGTGAGTCATGCCAAGAAGAGCTGTCTTAGTAATGAAGGGTGCATATACAAGTCTGAACATACTTTGCAACTATGGAAATATTATCTTTATTACTGACTGCTCATTAGTATAACATATCAAAATGTTACCATGACACAGCCAAGCACTGAAGTACCTTGTGAAAATTCTGATGAAGACAAAGGTTGCAGAATGATATATCTTTAGATAACATTATCTAAAACCTACAGTAGATCCAGAACCTCAAATTACTTCCAGAGAATCTTCTGGATCTGAGGAACCTCAGCTGGAAAGAACATTCTCTCCAGTTTTGCATCATACACCACCTCTTTCTATGATCATGAGGAGAAAGAGGAACATGACTATTATAAGAGAAATGGTCAAACAATGCCATACTACAAACTCTTATACAAGTAAGTACAGCTTCTCTAAATAAATAATGTATTTCCTCCAGGGAGCATGCTTCATAAAAAAAAAGCTAAACAAATGAAGTTTATTAATGTTCTTGTGATAGGATGTGCTTAATACAGCACCATACAATGCCATCTTTTTCTTTTTCTTTTTGTTTATTATTATAATAACTATTATTATTTAGTGCTGCTTTTTAGCAATAAAATGCATAAATGACCATAATGGCAAATATGTAATTATTGATAAGCTAACATTGTGAAAAGCAACATAGTACTGGTTAATACTAAAAGCCACAGAAAAAGTAGAAGATATTTATGAAAATTACTGAAGCAATGCTTAGAATAACTGATAATCACAAGGAAACATAGAAGTAATATTGGATATTGCAGAGAAATGCCAAAAAATACTGAAGAGTATACTGAATATTTCAGAGAAGCACTGAGAAGCACAGAGAAGCACCAGGACACATATCAACTATTACAGAAAAATACCAAAGTGTGATTGAAAAATACAGAGAAATGCCAAGAAATATGAAGTATGGCACTATGAAAAAAGTGTTCAAAATCAGTATTTCTTGACATTTCTCCATTACAAAAAAAATCAGCATTACTGTATATTATTAAGTATTTCTCTATCATCATTTCTCATGGTGAGTTGAAACAGTTGTAGAGCATGAACAGCTCATGGTAAACATATAACTGTATATAGATAAAAACAGTCAAATACCAAAAATATCATTTTGTACTATTCTGGAATCTGTCATCTATCTGGATACTCCAGAAGGTTAAATGTCATACAGACAGCAATACCCTTTGCCACATGCACTCATTCCATTAGTGCAAGAAATGATAAAACAATAGTTAGAAGAAGGAACTATCACAAAAGCCCCAGTAAATACAGCTTGGAACAGTCCACTGATGCTAGCTCCTAAAAAGGATGCATATGGTAATTATATGGGTAAAAGGCCTTGTCTGGATCCATGTCATATCAACTAGCTGTTACTGGAAGATAGGTATCCTTTGCCTTTAATCTATGATGTATTTTTTCAATTGAAAGGTGCATGCATCTTCAGCATGTTAGATCTCAAGAGTGCCTTTTACAGGTTTGAGATCACTGAAGAGTATTGCCACAAAACAACATTCACAGTGCCAGATGGTATACAGTATATGTTCTGAGGTTGTCCTTTTGGTCTCAAACCAATATCTTTCAAATTCCAATGTATAATGGCTTCCTTGTTCAATGGATTGCCATATGTAATGGCATTTGTTGATGACATTGTCATTTTTTCTGAAACAATAGATGAACATGTAAATCAAGTAATCAATGTAATCAACATCCTGATCAAAGCCAACCTGATCCTGAATCTGCAAAAATGTCACTTTGCTCAACATTGTATCTCAAGTGAAGGCATCACCCTGGATACTCATAAGGTCACCAATGTAATGGACTGGCCAATACCTCAAACTGATAAAGACATACAACATTATTTAAGCATCATGAATTATTTCAGGAAATACATTCCCAATATATTGCATCTTACTGCACCCTTGGATTCTTTATAAAATGTAGATCATTTAGATAATTTGTAGAGTATAGCTCAACAGAGAGCATTCAAAGATCTGAAATATGTAATTTCTTAATCACTGACATTATCTTATCCAGATATGTCTAAAACCTTTAGTGTAGTCACAGATGCCTCAAATGTTAGTATTGGTACTATATTGTATCAAATCATAGATAGTACCACAAAATTTATTAGATTCATGGCTTGCTCACTGTCCAAATTGGAATGTAATTATTTTGTAACATGTAAAGAGCTTCTAGCTGTTATATATGCCCCAAACAAATTCCATCCATACTTATAAGGTAATCAGTTCACACTGTACACCAATTACAAGGCTCTTGTATACTTACATACACAACCTGTAGTGAATCTCATGATGATCAATTGGCTGGATATACTCTTGGATTATGATTTTGAGGTCATACATTTGCCTGGTATCAAAAACATATTGCCTGACAATTTGTCATGCTTATTCCCAGCAGACAGTGAGCTGGAGGAAGGTAATGCATTGAAAGATGGAAAAGTAAGCAATCTCAGTAAAATATCCAAAGTCAATTGTAATGTCAGTATAAACGAGGAGTACATAACACTACCAGAAAACAAACAGAAAAGTATACTTGAAAAGGCACATTGTTTTGAACATTTTGGTACTGAAGCTGTAGTAAAAGTCATCCAAGATGATAGTTTGCACTGGTCTACCACATTGCAAGATGTAGTAGAAATTGTGAAATGATATAATGAGTACCAAAAGTTTAATATCATAAAAAAAGGGTATCATCCATTGAGACTCATCCTTTCAACTATACCAGGTAACCACTGGGCAATTGACCTAGCTGGCCCATTCACAACCTTCTTAACTGGAAACAATTACCTGGTAGTATTGATAGACATATGTACACAGCTTTGCATATTATATTCTATTGCAAACAAACAGTCTGACACTATTGTAAAAATACTTCTCTAAGTATTCTGTGATTTCAGAATACTACATATACTTCAGTCAGACAATGGAAAAGAATTTGTCAATGGACTAATAAAAAAGTTTGCTGATGTGGCAGATTTTGATCATTGCCTTGTAACTCCATATCACCCAAGAGCAAATGGTATAGCTGAATGTTGGGTACAAACATCAGTATGCACAATCAAAAAGAGTATCAAAGGTATAATGAGAGAATAGAATATATATGTGCCAAGTGTACAATTGGCAATGAATGTAAAGATTTCCAAGTATCATAGCTCAGTACTGTTTTCACTAATGTTTGCACATAAGTTAAATAAATTCAAAGATTACTGTGAAGAAAGAACAGCTCCCCCAATGCACAAGGAAGAGCTCAAAAAAGTATTGAATCACATGGCTGATGTCATTTCTCCTGCTATTGCTGAATGTACAGAAGCAGTTATAGCTGCACAAAAAGGCAAATTTGACAAAAAACATATATTGGTGCAATTCCTACCACAAAGTCACATCATGATATGTAGCCAGCAACTGGGTAAACTAGAATCCTTGTATGAAGGTCCATATACTGTAGACAGAGTAAATGCTGGAGGCACATATATACTATGTGATGAAAAAGGCCAATTATTGCCTAAAAACTATCTACCAAGTGCACTCAAGTTAATTTTACAGGATGAAGTAATTCCTATAGATAAAATATATGAAGTAGAAGCCATTGTCACTCACAAGTGGCACAAAGGCAATTATTTATACCAAGTGTGATAGAAAGGATACAGCAAAGAAAGTAATACTTAGAAACTATCAAAGAATTTTACAGATCCTCACTTAATCTCTGCATATTAGGATTGCATTGCTGAACAGCCTAAAGAAAGAATAAATAAGACTATCAAAAGACATACCAGATAAAACAATACTAGTACAAAGAAAAAACACAAATGGTAAAAAAACTTATAAATAGTTGACAGTCTAGAGGAAGGTAATGTAGTATTTCTTGTCCTGTAATTAGAGATACAATCTCTGCCATAGTAATTTAATCAGTGTAGTGGCAGTAAACAAAATACCACCTTTTTATCTAATAAATTGGCATCTCACCATATTCTTACATGTTTGATGAATCCTTTTCAGAATGAATATCACAATTCTAACTGGCATGCTCTTGACACTGCTTTTTCTAGATCCTTGGATGAGTTTTTGGTTTCTATTTCATAGCTGACATTAGGATAAATGGCTCTTAAAAACATTCTTACTATCAGTATATTGTCCTTCTATCTTACTAAGGTAAAAAGTTCATAGAGATAGAATGCAATATCATTTGTTGTTTCTTGTAATCCTTGTCTTAGCATTTTGATCTCAGACTACCATCTGTCTCTCAACTGTTGAAACATAAAATGGCCCTTGAATGCTTCTGAGAATTTCTTCTAAGTCATCACTGAGCCTTGCAAGTGGGATCCAGTAACTATAAGTACTTCTTTGTCAGACATGTCTACTACTCAGCACAAATGATCTATGTTCTTCAACCATAATAGCAGGTTCTTTCTATCAGAACTATTGAATTCTTTCAGTTTTGTAATAAATTGCAAAATCTTGTTATTGTAGTTATTTTATATATTTTCAGTATAGCACAGCATATCTTAAATATATTTGTTACTTATTCTTTACTACTTGATATATGCAGTACTTAGTTATCATTATAGAATGAAATAAAAGCAAAAAGGTAAGTATATAAAATAAAAAGTAAGAAACAACTTAGTAGAAGTTATCTAAAGAAATACAAATAAAAGAAATATATTTAAAATAAAGATACAATCAATTAAAATAAGATACAAGATAAAGAATTGAGTGTTGTATCAATTTGAAAAAAAAATAGAAAATGAGAGTAAGCGAGACTCTGAATGATTTTCTTTATTGATCTTTTCTTTGTACTATTTAAAAGTTTTCATAGTACCTGTGGGTAATGGCAGAATAGAGGAGTTTGTAGATAACTTTAGATGATCCTTTACTAGATCAGTATTCTCATGTTCATCCTGATTAATTGCTATTCTGTGTCCACTTATGATCTCAGCAACAGATGGAAGGAATTGAGATGTGTCTAGAATCTATATCTAATAAAGTAATCACTGCTAGTACCTTTAGCCATGTTCAGACTTGTTGTTTTAATTACTGTATAGCAATGTAAACATGTTGGATATGACATTACCCCCTGCCAGACTGAAACAAGTGTAAATGAAGAAATAATAGAGTAGAAGCATGATAGAAGCATTGCAAATGATGCTGTGGCGA